>PVIH01021891.1:0-28566 GCA_004025045.1 Sigmodon hispidus | reverse complement strand
GTCCAGATTCCCTGCTGCTCAACAGGAGAAGTGTCAAAGGACTGTAGCTGTCATTAGGCCATCCTGGATCCCTAACTAGATTTTAGTAAGTAAGCACCAAGGACCTGTGCCATTCTGACGTTCCTAAAGTCTGTCCCTGGCTTTAAGAGCTAGCAACAGTGTGATGTATCTGAGATTCAGTTTTCTTGGATCAAAGATGGTAACAATAACAAATATGCCATAGATGGGTTGAGGAAACTTCATTGAGAAAAAAAACCATGAAGTGCTGCAGGTGGTAAGTGAGCAAACATGACCTATTAATAATTGCTAGCATGTACCGGATACTCAATAGTCCTTTGCTGTCACTGTCTCCTTTGGTCAGGACACCTTCCCTGGGGTGGTGTATTCTCTTTTGGATTTAACAGAGGACTGCTACCTGTTCTTCTTACTGCCTGTAGTAGTCTTTATTTTGGCCCCTATAAATCTGTTGACTTTGTACTCCCTTGTTAATTTTTCCACTTTCACATACTTCTCATTCATATATTTTAATTGTGACCAATGACCAAGGTGCTGATGCTCCTGTAGCACTTTGTTGACATTATCTTTTCAGCATTTATTCTCAGTGCTGTTAGCATAGTCTTTAACAGCGTCTCTCACAAGCTGCAGCTTTCTCTGAACGAACCCATGGTTGCCTGTTCATCACAGCAAATGTTCAGAGTCTTTTTTTCAGTAAGTGCTCAGCCATGGACCTTTATTTATGCAGAATTTGTGGCTGCTCATTGGTTAGCTTACCCAGGAACACCATGATGTGGACTTTACAACAATCACTCACTGAGTAATTGGCAGGTGTTCTTGAAGTCAAAGATTTTGTCAGACTGTGAGTGAATTATGAAACAGCAGTGTCCAGACCAATTAGGGAATCATTTCTTCATATACACAGGCTGATTTCAATCTATTGTTACCAGAAGAAAGTGGTGACCCCTTTTTCTGCAGCAGACTGGGTTTTTATTGTCTCATATCCCGAGAACAGCCATCCACTTTTAGTGTGTGACTGTTGTCAATGTAAAAACAAATAATAGAATTTTTTGGGGGGGGTAGAATGCTCCTATTACTTTCTGCTCTGTAATTTTACTTGTATTTAAATGGGAAGAATTACTTTAAGCCTTTGGATTTAGAGGATACATAAAATAATACTGAAGTAGAGTTAGATTCAGTTAATTGTACTCTGAGATTTAGGCTGTTATAACACAAACCTGAGATTATCAGTTTACAAAGAGAAAGGGGCTATTTTTTACTTAAATTTTTTAAAATTTCACTGTGTGATTAGAAGAACCCAGTTCTTTGGACCTATAGTGAGTAGCACTTCATGGCCAAGAGTTCAGAGCAAAACTTTATGCCTCATAGCAAGAACATATGGAGGGGGGCAGAGTCCCACAGTCCCGTTTAAAGGCGTCCACCCAGGGACCTGTAGACATCTACTCAGCCATACCTTTAAGGGATCTCTCTCTCTCTCTCTCTCTCTCTCTCTCTCTCTCTCTCTCTCTCTCACACACACACACACACACACACACACACACACACACACACACACACACACAGTAGCACTCTGGGAAGCAAATCTTTATCATGTATAGTGTGGATCCTTTGAGATCTAAGTTATAATATTCACGTCACTTTCTTCTCTAACCTAGTGCTTTAGAGACTGACTTTCATAATTATGCTGCTTAAATTAACATCCTTGGTTTGGATTTTTGTAGATTTGTTTTGTTTTGTTTTCAAACTGTTGAATAAGGCTTCATTATACAGCCATTGTGACTGTGACGTTACCTGCCTCACTGTCTTGATTTCTGTAGATGTATCACCACTCCTAGCTCATTCTGTAAACCTTTGTGAAAGTTTAGTATTGATGCTTAAGAGTATGATCTTAATTAATTAACTTAGATATTGGCACATTTAAATACTGATCCGTGTGTGTATACTATTTTTTGTTTGTTTTGTTTCAAGATAAAGTCTTAGTAGTTATGGCTATCCTGGACTCGCTATGTAGACCAGGTTGGCCTTAAATTTGTAGATATCCCTCTTCTTCCCAAGTGCTGGGATAAAAGCACCCCCTTTATATACTAACCTTTATTATTTTGCTGTCATAATAAAACATAGTAGTTAGACTTAATGTTGCAAATAACAAGTAGTCATAACAACGTATTTATTTAATCTTACTCTTAATAATTTGTTGTTCTTATTTATTGGTAGCACATAGACAGTGGTACTGCTTTCAGATTTGCTTCCAACCCACTGCTTCCAGTCCATGGTTACAGTATTCTTAACACATATGCTTTATACTGGGCCAGGGGAATAGAGAGTCACAGAGCAGAAGGGAACAGTTTAAGGCTGTAAGTTTAGTTTAGCTTGGAAAAGTAGATTGCACGTTGTATGTAAGGCACAGTAAGATTGGTTACATTATAAAGCCAAGTTAAATGAAAACAGGCTGAGCCAGCAGTAGGGTGACATTGGCAGCGGTTGTAAGGTTGGGCAAAGTTGAGTTTCTGAAGGTAAGAAGTATTTCCAGAAAGTTATTACCGTACCTACTAGTAAGTTGCTAGACATACATAACTGCTGCCTGAATAGTGGAAACATTTTGAAATGCCCTCCCCCCGTTTGTTTTTGAGAGCTATTTAAGGATTTAAGGATTTGGATTTATTTCTCTGTTCTTATTTTTCATAGTTTGATTGCTTCAACATATGTTTTTTTTTTTATAAACTTTATTTATTTATTTTATTTATTTGCCTTGGTGTTTGCCTGGAACTGGAACTACAGACAGTTGTTAGCTGCCATGTGGGTGCTGGGAATCGAACCCGGGTCCTCTGGAAGAGCAGACGGTGCTCTTAACCGCTGAGCCATCTCTCCAGTCCCATATGGTTTTAATACAATTCGAAAAAAGAGATTTTTACCATAATATGAAGGTGATTCTATAAATAAGTCTAGTCAAATACTTAGGGGGAAGAGTCATCTATAAAGAGTTAGAATTGCTAGTATAGATTACTAAGTAAGCATGTACTGTGTGTATTCATGCTCTGTTTGGTGAAAGGTCATTTAATTAAACATCATGACATTTAGTCTGGAGGTGATCTAATCCTGCTACTAAACATGTATATAAACTTCAGGTAGTCACATTCATACTCTGAAACCTGAGAATTATAGCCCACATTATTATAAGATCAGTGAGATTTACCTATTGTGTAAAAACAGAGAGAGGGCCAATGTTTGGCAATGATACTGTGACTATGCAGTGGAGTTTTCAGTGGGACCATGAAAGGATTTTGAAAGGAGAGGAAGGATGGGGACTGATGTAAGAGGAAGTACTCAGGTGTTGTACATCCGAGAGAATAGAGAAATGGAAGAGACACTCAACTTTTCCCTGTGGGCCGGACATGGGTTTAGTCTAGTGGCGAGCACTCGCTTGGCCAGCCCTCAATTGTGAGAGTCACTGCACCTAGCAGCTATGATGGCTACTTAGTGTTAGCAGTGCTAACACTGTTGTTTTCTTGGCAGAGAGCCATAGCTAGTTGATTTGGTAAGAATACAAATTTAGATTGTGAAAACAATTGTAATTTTAGCCCCATTTAAGAAAAAAATCTAAAATAGTCTGATTTTTTTTTTCCTAGCTGGTAAATTAGAATCACAGTTAGTCTAGAATCTTCTCTTGGCATGGTAATGTCAATTTGTTTTCATCTCTGGCCCCAGTTGCACTTACCTTCTGATTTTGGATTTAACCAAGTAAGCCAAAGCCAAAATATTTGGTTCATAGTTTAGGGTTAGGGTTAGGGTTTTCCACATATTTTGTGTTTAGCATTCATTTTCCCATTATTCTTTTGTAATTTTGGCATCTGGCTGTAGAGGTTGCTTAGTCGATCATTACAGGGCATGGGTGTGTGGTCCTAATCATTACAGGATGATAGTTATCTAGTCATAATCACAGCTTCTGATTTTGAAAAGAAATTAAAAATTCTTGTAGAATACACTTGTCATGGTACAGTTCATATTTAGAAGGCAGACAGATTTTCTGAAGAGGAACATTAACAGAGCCTGAACTTACGAGAGATGTCAGCTGAGAATTTTTTCTTTTCACATAGGAAAACTTTCATGGAAAGAAACCAGCATATTCTTTGGAGACATTGCTTCTGCTTCTGTTATCTTGAGCACATAAGTTTCAATATCTCTTGAATTTAATTGCTCAATAACTCTTCAGTTACTGGGGCTGAGCCTGGAGTTCTGTTTCAGCTCCAGTATGGCTTTTACAGAACTGGCTTATCTTTAATGAAAATTTACATGATTTTCCTGAAAATGGGGAAAGGAGACACACAGGTTACCACCTACATCTACACAAATAGCACCCTGCACACCCACCCACGCTGTGAGCACTAAGCAAGCAAATACTAAGCAGTCAGTGGGAATCCCATGTGATGAGGTCAGGTTCTTTTGTGTGATATGCCCACTCAACAGGAGTTTCTCTCTTGTTTTGTCTGCCTCTGACAGGATAGCCATATCACCCAGAAGTCCAGAATAGATCTAGAAAATTCAGTTAATAATTTTAAAAATCACCAGCATTTTTCTATCTCAAACAAGGAACTTGATTTTTGCAAACCTTAGACATAGGGAAATAATCTATAAATGGATAAGAATAAACAGGCCTTTCACATGGAGAAATAACCCAGAAATGGATTGAAGAAAATAAGTCTTTATAAAAGATTAATGGTATGCATTAAATAGAACATTGGATTTTAATAAGTATTTCAGAGAAACAAAATACCTTTTGAGAAGTTTTAATTGGTATTTATATTTGCATTACTATGACAGAAGCCAGTTAAGGGAAGAAAGACTTACTTTAGCTCACCAATAAAGGTTGGTGTCCTTGTGGCAGAGTAGACATAACCATAGCTAAGGCAACAGGAACACAAGGTGCTTGCTCATTTTAATCTGCAATATCTACTAAAACAGTACTACCAGTTAGGCCTCTAGCAAACATTTCACCTCCAACCATACTACTGTAAGTAAAAATGAGAGGAATTTGGAGCTTTATTAATAATGTATTAAGTCTTGGGAAAATACACAATAAAATAGTGGTAGGAGATGTGATCCTGTTGATACTTTATCTATTTCTCTATTTTTTGTTTCAGGATTTGAACATAATCTTTCATGTAGCCTTGGCTCTCCTAAAGGTATGTCTATTTTCATCTTCAGTTGGCACAATGTGTGCGTGTATGCATGTGTGTGCGTGTGTGTGTCTGCCTGTCTGCCATTGCACACATGTAGAAGTCTAAGGACATCGCTCAGGAGTCAGTTCTCTCCTGTCACTGTGAGATCCAAAGGTTGAACTCAGGCCAGCAGGGTTGCACAGCCATCATGCTACACAACCCTGCTGGTACAGAGAAAGACAGCATCTCTGAGAAAGTCTGATCCTCTCCTTGTCATCTCTTTAAGTTATCATTTACGTGGTATTTGGTTGGTTTTTTTAATTCATTTAGTCTTGGTAACGCTCCAAAAACATAAAAGGTATTTTCATTCATAAAAGCTGTACAATAGGAGACAAAGTTGAGACCTATTTTCTGTCAAAATGAAGCTATTTTTTCTGAAAGTACTTCTTATCATAATAATATCCCTGGAGGTACCTAAACATATAATTGAATTATTTAAAAACTTCTATAATATACTAAAAAAAGAAACTACTATGTTACAGTTTTCTGTTCTTTCCCTGATAGATGGAAATATATGACACTTTATAATTCAATTGTAATTACCTTGCTGAATTTTATATCAACATATCAATATAGCTCTTAACAGCTAGTAACATTAAGACATTGGTTACAGAGCTGTTAAAAAATAATAACTCAGAGATAACATTCTGCTATTGAAGACAAAAATTGCCTTTCTTTTCCCCAGTAAGTTTGTGGTTACGTCACAGGCATTGGGCCTGGACAGGATCAGTTCTGTTTCCAGCCTTTTTATATGGCCTTGAAGTTAAGTGCTTAGAACTTCAGTTTTGAGATAATAATAAAATTAATTTATGGTATTCTAATTAAATAAGGTGGTAAATTAAATTATTTATTAACTGTATAGGTATTTACTACCTAATTAATATCAGTTGTTATTATGGTCATGTCCTGTGGTCCTTATGACTATGGACAAGATGCTCTTAGTCCTGGTGCCAGCTTTCCATCCCCCCGAAACTGTTTTCATAAAATGGCATATATATATATATATATACATACACTTAGTCCTTTCATAAAATTGTGAATCTTGATTTTGACTTCTTTCCTGATATTAAAAGAAATCAATATTTTATTACATGCCCTCTCAGATAGGCTAGACTAAAATTTAATAATGACTAGGCAGGAAAAGTATTATGTGGTTGAGACTAAAAATACCATCAAATCTTAAGTATGTATAAGGAAGTCCAACAAAGTTTCAATTTTTGCTATAATTTCTAATTTCCCTTTTTACTCTCAAGCATTTTATGTTTTCTGAAAGTCTTTTTTTTATATTGTAGCTCATTTCCTAGTGTTTAGTCTGTCTTTATGTAACCCAGTACTACTCCTTCAGATATAAAACCTTTACTATGTACCATTGACTAATTCCTTTCTTGAGTGATACATTGACTTGCTTGTAGTATTTTAAATTTTCTAGCATTTTAAACCAGATATATCCTAGGCAGAGGACATTTTTTGCCTCTGAGTAGAAAGAAATCTGTTATCTTCTCTAGTGATACATGAGCACCCTTCAAACATCATATTGCAGAGTTGAAAAATTAGAGAAGATAAAGGAGGAACTACTGGTAAAGTATGGATCTATGCTTGTAACCATTTGTATGAACCCTGAATCAACATCCAACTATACACAATACTGACTGACTTCGCTTTTCTCATAGGCCAGAAAAAAAGAATGTGCATCTGTTTGTATAAAAGTTGAAACCTGGATAACTTTGCAGTAGTTCTGAGCCTGACTGAATTTTGAGTAGAGCCTTATGTCTGTATTAGAAGTGATTGTGTGTGTGTGTGTGTGTGTGTGTGTGTGTGTGTGTGTGTATGCATCCTCTGAGCTGAGTACAAGTATAAGCACAGTCCAGGTGACAACTGAAGAGGCTGCCCAAGGTTGCCTGAGAGGGTCCATCTCAGGAATGACAAAGCTCATGTTAGTCGCTTTCTTTTTTACTTAGTACTAGTGCATACGAATTGAACTTAATAATAGAATTCTTTGTAGCATTTCAAACATGTGCATGATGTACTTAGATCAGGTTTGCCCAGTTAGGCTTGCCTCCCTCCCCGTCCTGCTGTCCCCTTCTACTCTAATTCCCCTCTCATTCCTGTTCCTTTTTTAACAACTGCATTTGTCATGTAGAAGACACATTTGACACATTTTGCTTAGCACGATGCCTTCAGTTCCATTTAATTTTCTAGAAAAGACATAAATCCAATCTTTATAGCCAATAAGTTTATCGTGGGCATTTACTACATTTTCTTTATTGTCAGTTGATGAGCACCCAGGCTGATTGTATATCTTGACTATTGTGAATAGTTCTGCTGGAAACATAGATATGCAAGTGTCTGTAATATGCTGGCTTGGATTTCTTCAGATATATGACTCATAAGAATGATACAGCTGGATTGTAAGTTCTATTTTTTAGTTTGTGAGAAAATTTCTTATCCGTGCCCAGAATGACTGAATTAGTTGAAACACCTAATCAATGGTATAGTAGGGATTCCTTTTCCCCTGGACATAACCAGTGGGTTTGTTTTGTTCTGTTTTGTTTGTGTTTGTTGGAAATAGAGTCTCAATATGCACAGTGTAGTTAAGATTATGTAGACACTGGAGTCAGACTAGTTACCTTCAAGTTTTATCTCCAATGATGCATTCAGTTCATCCCCAAGAGTCTGCAAACTCTTTATTGCCCTAATGCTCTTTGAAAGTCCAATCCAAAGTCTCCTTAGGCTGCAGCAAAAATAAGTTCCAAGTGCCTTAAAAAGAAGTCACACCAAAGTTGCATGCTTCCAAGATATAATGCGTGCAGGCACATGCAAACATTTATATTCCAAAGTCAGGAATATAAAAATAGTAAGAAATCATCCCAAAGTAAGACAAAAAGCCAAACAAAGTCTGCATCACAGCTAACTCTCTGTGTCAGTTGATCCACACTCATGGCCTGTGAACAAAAGCAACAAGGGTTCCAGCACAGTGGGCCTGCCTCCCTCCTCAGCTGCAAACCTCAAGGCATCTCCTAAGCAACCCTATATATAACCCAACTTTCAAAAGAGAATAAAGGGTTTTTGTCACCAAAATTATATATATGGCTGATTCTAAACCAATTAACTATGACTCTCTTGCAGAGCCTGTACCCACATTTGGGTATGTTTTTCCTTGTGCACTTCTCTCCAAGAAACCCACAGACATGTGAACCAGTTGTTTTTCTTTCTTTCCCTGAGTGCCTCTTTTCCTCCTAACCCTCATGCATAAGCCTTTATTAAAATACCTCTAATAAAATCTCCAGCTCTGCTTAAAAAGGCTAATCCTGAAATTCTCAGTGTTAATACTACAAATCCTAGTTTGGCTTGACTCCAGGTCCTTAAAAGCTTAGGGGAACTGTGAGACGCTGAGGGTGACAGTATAGATCTATGTTTCTGTAACCTCACTGCTGATACTTCCAAAAGTGCCATCAAGTTACATATAAATCCAGCCGTGGGTTGATCCATTAATTAGGTCAGAGCCCTTGTGTTCCAGTCAATGATTAGATGCACCACTTGAAAACAAATGCTTCTTCATGAACCTTTTGTGGGGGATACTTCATATCAAAGCCATAATAACCTTTATTGTCTACCTCCCACAAAGTATCAGGACACGAAAAAATATAGCTAAGTGTGGTCTCTATTTGATTTAGAAGAGAATTCTCATTTCTGTTTGATAAAACTAAAGTTTTTACTGCCCAGATTTCTATCAGTTTTCTGGTCTCTCAATGATATTCTAGTTCTCTCTAGCTCACTTCTCCAAAGTTTTCCAGATTTCTCCTGCAAACTAATTCCAAAGGTTTCTATCATACAGTAATGGCAATGACCCGGCTTCTTGGAAACAATTTTCTGTCAGCTAGCCTTCAGGCATTGTAACACATCCTTGAGATGACCACACCTTATAAAGAGGAAGGATTTATTTTTGATCATGGCGTCACATGTCCCCGTCCAGGATTGATTGGCCTTGTGGCTTTTGAGCCTGTAGTGAGGCATCATATCACAGCCATAGCATATAACAGCAAAACTGCTCCCCTCAGAGCCAGGGAGGAAAAGGAGAGAAAAGGGGGCAGGACCCCACAGCCCACTTCAGCAGCATGTCCTTGGTGTCCTAAACACTCTAGTAGGCTCCATCGCTTAGAAATACTATCACCTTCCAGTAGTGCTCTTTGAGGACCAAACCTTTAGCATATGTTTCTTTGGAGGACATTCTGGACACAAACAGTAGCACTAAGGCACCATACATTCTCTGTTAGTGTCTTCATATGACCAGAGGAGGAGTGAAGAAAGTGGGCTAGAGAACTAAGAATTCCAGGATTAGCAGCTATTTATGAGAGTTGTCGGAACACACTCCAATTATTTAGCACTAGGCTGAGGTTCAGTATTCCCTTGACCTTCCAGAAGATGATTTCCACTTTCCTTCCTGCTGCCCTTGAGAAGAAGGACTAACGTGCTGCAGAGGCTCTGTCTGTGCTGTGTCAGACCATGCTTGAAAACCATATTGCTAGAGGGAAGAAAACATGCTCGAAGCAGACAGTGAGGTTTTAGTCTTCTTGGCGTTTTTGACGCAGCACTTCTGAGTTCACAATTCTCGTTTCTGTGCTCAGATGGTGGAATAAGTGGGAAGACCTGGGGTTGGAGAGGAGACTGGTTTGCAGTGTTTCTTGAAGGGTTTTCTTTGCTGAAGGAATGCCTGCTCTCCTCCTGAGGGCAGTAAAGCTCTGCTCAGAGGTAGAAATGATCTGACAGCACAGCACTGAGTTCTCTGACCTGGGCCTTTCCTCTTTCTCCCCAAATCATTCCAGCATCTCTCTTTATTTGAACTGTTTATTTATTTTTATTTTAGTCTAATGTATCCTCTGTCTTATGATAGATTAATGCTAAAACAAAACAATAAATACATATAAAGAACTTCTACTTACTGTAGAATGCTCAGGTAATTTTGTTTCAGAAATAATGCATTTTATGAAGTAGGGATCTAAATGGGGGGCATTATTACAGTGCACTGCACATATCAAATCTTATTTTAAGTTTATTGAAGCAATCTTTCATTTTTTATCTTTCATGAGGCAGTCTAAAGTGCCAGGAATCAAGGATAGTGTAGTAAGCATGTCATTGTCCCAAGCAGCTAGTAATTAATTTGATCTCATTTTACCCTAAGAAATATGAGATCATTTGGCAGAGACAGAATAAGAAATCCCTGCCTATTTTTATGAGCAAAGTACATTCTCAGCATAAATTCACTCAGGTTTTCAACTCCTTCCTTAAAAGTCTTTCTTCAGCTTTATACTCTGCTGTTTTGCTTCCTTATGCCATTTCATGTGGATATATTCAACAGTCATTCTGTGAGCAGCTTCCCCGTCTATGTCCTTTTTTTTTTTTTTTTTAAAAAAAAAAAAAAAAACTACATATATCAATGTTTTGCCTGCATGTATGTGTGTATGAGGGTATCAGATCTTGGAATTACAGACAGTTGTGAGCTGCCATGTGGGTGCTGAGACTTGGACCATCGCCCTCTGGAAGATGAGTTAGTGCTCCCAGCCACTGAGCCATATCTCATCTTGACAGATGAGAACCCATGTTGATCCCATCTTTCCTGCCTTACTTTCGAGAAGCCTGAAACAGTAGTTTGACTTGTTTTGTTCAGGCACTGGGTTTTGTGTGCACAATGAATAGAAATAGAGATAGATAATATTTGGTATCCTAAAGTTGTCATGGTTGTAGTGGGAGAGGCTAATGAGCATACAATTAAAATTGTCCTGTATTTTAGGGAACTTTGGGGCCAGACATATGGCATACACCTTTAATCCCAGCACTGAACAGGCAAAGGAAGTCACAGTTTCACTCCAACCTGATCTATCTACTGAGTTCTAGGACACTAGGGCTGCATATCAAGACTCTGCGTCAAAAAAGAAAAATAGGGAAGGTTTGGCAACCTAATGATGGGTGCCAGCTTTATTCTGGGAAAACCAGGAAATATTTTTAAAAGATCATAACTAAACTGAGAACAAAGAATTTTAGGCAGGACTAGCAGCATGCAAATGTTCACAAAAGGAAAAATTCAAATGGTGAATAAATGTTCATCCTCTCTAGCCATCAGGAAAATTAAATTAAAACTACATTGATATTCTGTTTCATCCCAGTCAGAATGACCATCATTAAGAAATCAAATGAAGGGCTAGAGAGACGGCTCAGCAGTCGGAACACTAGCAACTCTTCCAGAAGATCCAGTTCAACTCATAGTGACTACCTGGTTGTTCATAGCCAGCCTTAACTCTAGTTTCAGGGAGCCCATTTCCTCTTCTGATTTTCATGGCATTAGGTTTATATGTACTATACACACATGTATGCAAGCATTCAGAAAATAAAATAAGTATAAAATATTTTTAATACAAATAATAACAAATGCTGGGAGGATGTGGGAAAAGAGTAACTTATATCTACTGTTGCAGTCATTATGGAAACCAGTGTGAAGGCTACTCAAAAAAAAAAAAAACCTAAAAATAAAACTGCTCTATGACCCAGATATATATGTGTATACACACACACACATTAACACAATAAAAAGTAAAAATTTAAAAAATATACACAATCCAGACTCTCTATTTTTCATCTTTTCATGGTTGGTTTTTATATTATTTTTACTCTCTTTAAAGGCTTTATTTTAAAAACTGCTACTTTCTATAGCTGCCTATATTTCCTTTTCCTTTTCCTTCCAAGCCTTTGTACATTTTTATACACATTGTAGCCTATTTAGAGGTTTCTTTCATCCGAATCTGTTTTATTGCACATCTTTAATCATTTTTTAACCAGAAGAGTCTTAAAGTTGCTAAACTGTGTGGCTAAGACCCTTGGCTTCTGGCTCTCCCCAAATTGGCTTTTCAACATGTCTGAGGTACCAGTGAGTCGTGATTTCCTCCCCAATTCTGGGAAGCAGCACTAAGTAGCGTGGAACTGTGTTTTTAAACCCACAGCTGTGTTCCTAAAGCAACAAGCAGTGGCTGGGAGAAGCCTCTTTGTACCTTGGACTGTGAGAGAGACTGGAAATCTGCTGTGCAGCTTAGCTCATGGAGACTGATGGCTGGCTATATCTTGTAGGCAGCTGCTGAGAGACAAGACTGTTTGGCCTACGGCTCAGGCTCATTACCAACCAGCTCTTATAATTTAACTCAACCCATTTTTATTAATCTATGTGTTGCCATGCATTCCGTAGCTTTACCAGTATTCCATTAGATCTTTTTAAAGTTCTGCCTGACAGTGGGCACCATTTGTAGCCAGAAGTTTTCTAACCTATCCGGGTCTATGGTCTGGATGAATCACCTGCCATCCTGCAGCAGTTTATAGGAACTCTCTGTTGCAAGTGTTAGCTGGCTAGTGATGTGGCCCATGGTCATTTCTCTAGGGCCTACAGCTCTGGGTTTCTCTTATTTACTTCTGTTATATGCTAAGAAGACCAGAACCCTTGCTTTTTCAAAGAGAATGAATTCCAGTCTTCAGCTAAAAATAATAAAGTATAAAAAGTGCAAAATAAGTGAACTATCAGAGTTTCTTTCTTTTAATCATTTTTGACTGCTTTCTTTGAGATGGGGCTCACTCTGATACCTATGCTGGCCTTGAACTCCTGGGCTCAAGTGATCTACCTCCGTCTATCATAGTCTTTCAAATAACTGGAACTACAATTATATATATATATATATGTATATATATATATATATCTACTCAACTTTCTAATATTCCTTTGCCATCATAGTGGGGTGGGGTGGAACTAAGAACTCAATTCAAACATTTATTAAAAGTTCTGATGAACTGCTAATATTTTCATACAAAAATTATTTTTTAGGTATACAATTTACAGGTTCAGCTTTGAGGTTTCCTTTTTTCAAGCTGGCATTATTAAATAAGCAACCTATGGCTATTTTTTTCTAGCCAGCTCTATCTGGGTAGACAAGGCAGAGCAGAAGTTTTGTTCCTATCTCACAGAATGAGCAGTGATGATCTGGTTAGATTCTCTCACGGAGAAGAGTCTCCTCAGTGTGCTAGGTTCACCTGGACTAATGCAAATACTCACCCCAACCCAGTAGGCAATGGTGCTGAAGTGGCAACTCAGTCCATAGAGCATGAGACAAGAGTTAAGAAATCTCAGAGATGTGGGTCCGTGCCCCATGTTGGGTGCCATTTGTAGTCTGAAGTTTCTGTAGCCATTAGTTCCAAATAATGACGCAAAGGCTTATATTGATCACAAACTGTTTGGCCCTGGCTCAGGCTCATTACCAACTAGCTCTTATAACTTAAGCCATTTTTATTAATCTATGTGTTGCCACGTGTTCCATAGCTTTACCTGTGTTCCATTACATCTTGCTTCCTTGGGTGGTGGTTTGCAGCTTCTCTCCCTGACTCCGCACTCCTTCATCTTTATCTCTGCTTGGATTTTCCACCTGCCTCTAAGCTGCCTTGCCACAGGACAAAACAGGTTCTCTATTAACAAATAGTAATAGAGTATAGTCACAGCATACAGAAAGACATCCCACATCAGGACCCATTAGAGTGGGAAATGTAACAAGAACGTGAGGAAGACAATAGATCAAAATGGATGGTGGGAGCGCAGGTACAAATAGTACAGCAGAGAAGAGGGGGTGACAGAACTCGCCAGCACCCTGCCAAGGGAGCCATGTTAGGTTTATTAAGGAGGAGGAAAGGGGAGAGAAGAGAGAAGAGACAGAGTAGGGTAGGGGGCAGAGAGAAAGAGAGAAAGAGGAGGTCTTCCCCATGGTTGGGGATTTTATAGGTAGGCATGCCTTTTAAGTCCCTGCAGGCAGGGACATGGCCACAGCAACATAACAACCTAACAGACATTTGAGAAGCACATATAGAAATGTGCTACTTTTAAAGCTAATTTAAGTAAGATATATAAAAGTAAGTTGTTTGTTCAATTAGAGTCCTTTGCTATGAAATTCTAAAGGACTTTATATTGTTGCTGTCTATTTGTGCATTTTCATCTGAAACTAGATTTTTTTGAAGATTTATTTTTATTTTATGTGTGTGATTGTCTGTGCACGGAATGTATACAGTGTCCTTAGGGGGTGGGAAATGGTAATGAGTCTCCTGGAACTGGGGCTGTGAATATCTTTAAGCCACCATGTGGCTGCTGGGAACCGACCCAGTCCCTCTGTAAGAGCAGAAGTGCTCTTAACTGCTGAGCCATCTCTCTAGTTCTTGAAACTAGATTTTAATCAAACTAGCTAACCTTCTGTCAATTCATTCTTTTTAAAAAATGAAGGGGCAAGAAATTATAATTTGTAAGGCTATAATTTTCTTTCATGCACACCTATGTCAATCTATGCTACACATGTATATATGTGTGTTTATATGTATGTGTACATATATACCTCTGTGCGTGTGTGTGTGTGTATATATATATATATGTGTGTGTATGTGTGTGTGTATTTGTATATGTCTCATATAGCTTAGTCATTTAATGAATAGATGACAGTAATCTTACAATTATGACATGTGTTAAGGTGCTTGACCAAGTTTATATGTGTCTATATTTCTTAAAAAAGAAATTGGCACGGGGCAGGGAAGATGCTCAGCAGTTTATGAGCACATGCTGCTCTTGCAGAGGACTTGGATTTAGTTCTCATCACTCACATCAGGTAGTTCACAACCACCTGTAACTCCAGCTCCAGGGGAATCTGACACCTCAACACCTGTACTCAAATACACACACCCGCACACATATGCATAATTAAAGTAATTCTTTTTTGAGTGACAAGTTAATAAAATTAGAAGAGTCTTTTATGTATTATATTTAAAAATGAATTCTAGTAGTTTCTGAATGTTACTAGTGTGCTGCTGTGTGTTTAATGCATCCCTCTGTACTATGCTCAGACTATCAATCATATGTATACATATTTAAGTAATATGTTGAAGCTATGGAGAAAAACTGCTAACTTCTGTTATATAATTTTTTTGACTGGTTTTACTATTGTGGTATTAATGGATTTTCAAAGTGAATCATCAAATCATCAACACTTTAGTAAACCAAATTAGTCTGTTTCCTATTAAAAAGCAATACTAGCAACCCACACAGGTGGAGCCATGAAAACTTACTTATCACTGGCTGCCTCTAGCCAAAGCCCTATCTGTGTAATAACGATGTAACTGTACAGCATTTACAGGTTGTGAGGTGCACCTAAATATCTTTTTAAGAAAATGAGACTTTATTCATGATAAAAAAAAAAGAAAAAAATTTTATACTAAGTACCTGACGCTGTCATGATCTTTAATTTTTTCTCTTTGTTAAAGTGAAATACATACAACATAAAATTCACCATTCTAACCATTTTTCATGTGCCACTTGTACATTTGAGGGTGTTCCCATTACTGTACAATAATAGCAATCATCTCCAGACTTCATCATTCCCAGAAGAATCTGTTTACTCATTGTCCTCCCAGCCACCATTCTATATTCAGTGTTATGAATTTGACTCTTTTAGAAACCTGATATAAGTGTAATGACAGTATTTGGTTCCTTCACTTAGCATCATGTGTAGCCCTTAACTTTAGCAACCTTATTATTATCATAGTGTACTGACTCACTGCGTAGGATCTTTATCTCGAGTCTTCCATGTAGACAAGTGATGCAACAGAATCACAGCTGGTTTTCTCTTACTGTGGAGCCAGTGTTTGCCACCCTTAGCTATGGTGTGTATGCATGCTTTAAACCTCACAGAAATTCTGTAAGGAGGGGACTCTTTATATCCCACTTGTTATTCACACCTAGTGGCTCTCAGTCAGAGTTCCCGCTCTCTCATCTTGTACAGCAGGGGATTCTTAGATCATAGTAAAATCATTCTCTATTTCACAAGGATTGCTTTTGTAGGACAAGTGAAAAAGCTTTTTGGTGAAATTAAAGACTGGTAAAGATAGTTGTCACAATTTTAAAATGTTACTGGTTGAATAGGACAGAGGTAGAAAAACCCAGAGTCATTATATGAACAAACAATTGAATTTAGACTACTGAACTCACATAAATGATCATAAAATTAAAATATTCTCTGATCTTGACTGGCTAGGGTAATATTTAATTCCTAACTTCTGCTAATTCAGTGTTCTTTCATTGTCTCTCAGATGTATGAAGTCATTTTTGAATGGCATGTAATGCTGTATGCTGTACTCAAACTCAATTTTCCTGTAAGCATTCACTGTGTGTGAGCTCTTCATAGGGAGATTTTATCAAAAGCCCTTTCTTAGAGGCTGCAACTGGTCAATAAGTTATTATGACACTTTTTATCTGTGTGAGTTGCTAATATTGCTTTTCAACATGAAATAGATTAATTTTGTTCATTACAGTGTTAAAAATTTGATGGCTTGCTTTGAGAATCAATTGCTGTCATCACAATGGTATAAACCAGTCAGAGAAAATGTAACTCAAACATAAGTTTATTTGATACTCAGTTTGTGCATGTTGAAAGATTTAAATATTCTTTTACTGGAAATACAGCAAGTCATACTCTGGCTGTTTCTCTCCTCTTGGTTTTTTTTTGACCGTAAGAATTTAGTTTGAGTAAAGTCAAATTAATATGTAGCAAAATCATTCATTTGTAGCATTTATAGTATTGAGAGGTATATCTTTAATTTCTATTTTAAAAGATAAAGAGGAACAACGTGAAAAAGGAACTATGAAAAGGTAGCTTTAGTAGACAGAATGTTCCTCTCCCAGTACCCGGTGCAGAGGATTCACCTAAAGGCAGGTGTCCTGACTTCCTGTCATTATTTAGACTCCAGCTGTGTGTGTGTGTGTGTGTGTGTGTGTGTGTGTGTGTATGTGCGTGCGCACGCGCGCGTGTGTGCATTGTCATGTTTGTGTATGCGAGAGCAGCAGTGTATGACTTTAAATCCCAGCACTTGGGAGGCAGAGGCAGACAGACCTCTGTGAGTTTGAGGCCAGCCTGGTCTATGAAGTGAGTGCCAAGACAGTGAGGACTGTTACACAAAGAAACCCTGTCTTGGATAAAGAAAGTTCAAAATTTACAAAAAACAAGATTCATTTAGTGAAACTCACTGAAGACAATTTCAGCCTGACTGTTGCAGATGAAAGCAAGACCCTCAACAACTATAGTTACAACTTTCACCATCCAGAACTGTCCTGCCAGGCAAATGGCCCAACTGAAAAACAACCATAGACTCCCCCCTTCCCCCTGCTCACCCAGCTCCAGACTTGGCCTTTCAGAGACTCCAGTGAGTGGAGGAAGACATAAAGCTGAAAGAGTGGCACATGTTTTTAATCTGCACTTGAAGACAGAGGCAGGTGAATGTAAGTCTGAGGTCAGTCTTGCCACATAGCGAGTTCTAGGCCAACCAGAGCTACATAGTAAGATCCTGTCTCAAAAACAAAGGATGGATGGATGTACATACATACATACATACATACATACATACATACATGCATGCATACATACATGCATACAGATAAATAATAGAAAACAAAAAACTATATAAAAAAGAGACAAAAAACAAAATATGTGGAGAACTGTCCTCAACCCAAATGCCAAGTGGCTCCAAAAGAAAAATATGAGGAGAAAGAGAACTAATAACTGTGGCCAAAAGGAGCCAAAAGGGAGGGGCAACTCCCAGGCCTCTCGTAAAGACGAGTATTCTGTGCAGCAAGCAAGCAGATACCAGGAGTGGAAGTAGATGCTGTGCTAGATGAAGAACCCGCCAGCCCAGCTGGGACCAGCTCAGCACTCGGCTGTGAGAGCATTGAGGGCAGCAGTTGGAGCACAGTGAGGCTAGAAGGTTTGAAACAGGTTCTTATTCGCCCTTGGCTAGCCTCCAACTTTAGATGTAGCTGAAGATGGCTTGGATTTCTGGTTTACTACCAAGCCTGGTAATAAGTGATACGGGGGATGAATTCAAACTTTGTACATGCCAGGCATATTCTCCAGTTGAGCTATGTTCCCAATCTGGACACATCTCTTTATGTGTCTTTGGATTGCCAAATCTAGCCTACTCATAGCATCTTTCCCAAATTACCTTCCTTGGAGAACTGATTTGAATATTACAGATCATAGCACTCAGAAACTGCTAAATTCCTTTTAAAACTCCTGGGAAGTTCTGCATATTCTTTACTGATTGAGCTGGCTGCATTTTAAAGGATCAGCATTGGAAAGTAAGCCACCAACCATTTCTTCTTAATCTTTAAAGTATAAGTGACTTTGCTTTAATTGTCAAATGATGGAAGGTGATATATTTCAGATATGACCCACTCCGTTCTCATTGTCTACACAAGCCCTTCAGACATTCCTGATACAGACTATAACTCTTGGGTTCGTTTATTCCTCTCTTACTGTCTTAGTCTAAGAGCTGTTTCTAAGTGTTTTGTGTGGATGATTTCTTTCTTTTTCCTAAAATAATTGGCAGCAGCTTGTATTATCCAAAGCTTACAGAATATTTTAAATAGCAACGTTATGATAACTTTATTGTTAAATTTAGAAACATTTCTGTTCTGTACCAAAACCCACAGTGACTTAGCTATTTCCATGTCTAAAATGGTATTTTCTTTTTCAGCTAGTCCTTATGATGTTAATAAGTTAATGATAACATCTGGGAAGTGTGCTATTTGTTATTAGTTAATACATCCTCAAGGAATCAGTGTACTTACCTGGTTAGATCAAGTAAGTTATTTAGTGTGTGTAAACATGGATTCCGGGAAAACACCATTCAGGAAGAACACATTTCAAAGTCCTTGGAAGTGTTCATTTCTTCTATTACTATGATGATTAAACAACTAAAACACAGTAATTGCCTTGCTATAAGAACATTTAGTAATTGCAAAGGGCAGAAACTGTAATTAAAGCATTCTCGCCATCTGCTACACAGAAGTCACTCAGTTCATTCCCGAGTAAACCCACAGTTTGCTGGGTATTTCCCTGTGGTGGCATATCTAAGGGAGAGTAGAACAATAAATACTAAACCTTTTAAAAGTAAAAATAAATCAGTGACTAGAATCTGCTAAGGCAAGAATCTTATTTTTATGTTCTTTTCTTCCATTATCTTGTCAGAAAGTTTTTTTTTCTTTCTTTTGTTTTGTTTTGGCTTTTCAAGACAGGGTTTCTGTATATAACAGCTCTGACTGTTCTGGAACTTGCTTTTTACACCAGGCTGTCCTTGAACCCACAGAGATCCACCTGCCTCTGCCTTCTCAGTGCTGAAATTACAGGTGTACACTACCAATGCCTGGCAAGAAAGGGTTTTAAAAACTCTCCCCTTCTTTCTACTGGGACCTGCACTGATAGCCCAGTGTTCCACAGGCAGAGAGATAATGTATAAGAAAGAAGAGAAAGTCATGTATAGTGATGGATGTCATGAACTAATGCAAGAAAATTGACTGGGTTGCTATCCTCCAGTAAATAAGAGAAGGCCACTGCCAGCCAGGCAGCATTGAAGCAGAATGGCACTTTAAAGGCTAATTATATAAAGACCAAGTCAATAATAATTACTAAGCTCTGAGGTGGGAAACGTTTTATATGTTCAAAAAGGCTGGTGTGGCTGCCACTTAATGGCCGAGTATGTAGGCAGGGAGACTGTGGTCTGAAGCTCAGTCTGTAAGAACATGTAAGGAAAGTAAGGTGAGTGTGTTTGGGTTTAGCAGGAAACCGCAATTTTTACCTGAGTTTCTGGTTTTAGGACATCATTTGAGGATGCTGGTATATAGAATGTAGGTTGAAAAGGATGGCCACAGAAACATGGAATCTAATTGTCTTAGGTTTCTGTTGTTGCGAAGTGTACTCACAAGTTTCTCTGTCCTGCTCAGCTGGCCCCACAGCCATTTAGTCTCAAATAATCACACAAAGGTTTAAGTTAATTATAAACTATTTGGCCTATAGTTCAGGCTTATTACTTGCTAACTCTTATTCTTAAACTAATCAATTTATGATTCTTATGTTTAGCCATGTGGCTTGGTACCTTTTTCTCAGTGCAGCAGTGTTTCTTCCTTTGTGTCTTGCTGGCATCTGTCATTCTGCTCTTCTGCTTCCCAGAATTCTCCTAGTCTGCTTGTCCTGCCTCTACTTTCTATCTACCTTTTAGCCAATCAGCATTTTATTAAACCAATATTTTCACTGACAGATATTTACAGTGTACAAAAGCATAATTACACAGCAGTGAAGCAACACCATAACCGTGGCAACTCTGATAAAGGAAAACATTTAACTGAGGTGGCTTACAGTTCAGTGTATTATCATCATGGTGGGATATGGCAAAGTGAAGGCAGACATGGTGCTAGAGAGGTAGCTGAGACTCTTACATCTTGGAGGCAAGAAGAAGTGGTCTGAGATACTGGGTGGTATCTTGAGTGTTTATGAGACCTCAAAGCCTGCCTCCACAGTGACACACTTCATCCAACAAGATCACACCTATCCAACAAGAACACACCTCCTGATAGAGCATTTTCCTTTGGAAGCCATTTTCTTTCAAACCACAACACTAGTTAAGATGTTATCAGTATATCAAACAGAATATAATGCTTCTTGGGTTAAGGTAATAACTGTGACTATGGAAAAATAGGACAGATTCAAGATATTTTTAAAAATATGGATGGCAAGGCTAGAAGATTTGGAAGGCCTAGAAAAATGGGAGTGAAAGGTATCGTATTCCATCTGTGTCACAGTAATATAATATCTAAGACTGAGTAATTTGAAAATGAAATGAGTTCATAATTATGATAGCTGAAGCATTCAAAGAGCATAGTGCAGTCATTCCAGTGAGAGTGCCTTGATGGGGTCACAGCATTGCAGAAAGGGAAGTGGTCAGATGAGATGGAAAGGAGAAGTGAGCCATGACAGCCCATTCTAGCAGGAACTAATGCTCTACTGCAGTCACAATGCACCCCACTGTACCAGTCTCAATCTTCTTGAGACTAGGGACCCAAGACCCAGTTATGTCTCACCTCTTAAGTGTTCTACAACTTTAGTGCTAGCAGCAGACCAAGATTTAGCATTTGAACCTTCATGAGACAAGTCATATTCAAACCACAGCAAGGGATGCTATGGAGGATATAGCACTGATTATTTTTACAAGTGTAGGGAAATTCACCGAGTCTTTATTTTTATTTTTTATTATGAATAAAGTCTCATTTTTTATTCATGTATTCCCTTGTTCAAACTCCCTTCTCCCTCCCGCCCCTCCCAGTCACTCTCTCTTCTCCACATCTCTTTATCTCCTCCCCAGCAAGGGCAGGAGGTCCCAAGGTCCCAAGGTGGCTTAGTTCAGCATCCACTGTGGGCAGATCCGCTTTCCTCATCCCAACATTAAGACTGGGTCAGGTGTTCCTCTGGAGGGAATGGGCTCCAAGGAGTTGGTTCAAGGTACTTCTGATCCCAAGCTGTTCAGGGGTTGTGGTTTGTAGCTTGGACAAGTTTAGCTTTTTGCTTTTTTGTTTAAAGTCCACTAATGAGTGAGTACATCCCCTGCTTATGATACCTCACTCAGGAGGATATTCTTTAAATTCATCCATTTGCCTGCGAATTTTAGGATATCATTTTTTCTTACTGCTGAGTAGTACTCCATTGTGTAGATGTACCACAGTTTGTTAATCCATTCTTCAGTTGAGGGACATGTAGGTTGTTTCCAGGTTCTTGCTATTACGAATAATGCTGCTTTGAACATAGTTGAACTAATGATTTTGGAGTGTGAATGTGCCTCTTTAGGGTATACACCCAGAAGTGGTATTGCTGGGTCCTTGGGGAGATTGATTCCCAGTTTTCTGAGAAACCACCATACTGCATTCCAGAGTGGCTGAACAAGCTTACACTCCTAACAACAATAAAGGAGTATTCCCCTTGCTCTGAAACCTCTCCAGCATAGGCTGTCATCTGTGTCTTTAATCTTAGCCATTCTGACAGGTGTAAGGTGGTACCTCAAAGTTGTTTTGATTTGCATTTCTCTGATGGCTAAAGATGTTGAGCACTTTTTCAAGTGCCTTTCAACCATTTGTAATTCTTCTGCTGAGAATTCCCTTTTTAGTTCTGAACCCCATTTTTTGATTGGGTTATTCAAGGTTTTGGATTCTAGTTTCTTGAGTTCTCTATATATTTTAGAGATCAGTCTTCTGTCACTTGTAGGGTTGGTGAAAATCTTTTCCCATTCTGTAGGCTATCATTTTATCTTATTGACTGTGTCCTTGGCTTTACAGAAGCTTCTCAGTTTCAGGAGGTCCCACTTATTGATTGTTGTTCCTAGTGTCTGTGCTACTGGTGTTATATTTAGGAAGTGGTCACCTGTGCCAATGCATTGGAGGGTATTTTCCACTTTCTTTTCTATCAAGTTCAGTGTGGCTGAGTTTATGTTGAGGTCTTTGATCCACTTGGATTTGAGTTTTGTGGAGGGTGATAGGTTTGGATCTATTTGCATTTTTCTACACACTACCATCCAGCTATGTCAACACCATTTGTTAAAGATACTATCTTTTTTCCATTGAATATTTTGGGCCTCTTTGTCAAAGATCAGGTGTTTTGGGATTAATGTTGGAATCATTAGTCCACAGGTCTATTTTTATGCCAGTACCAGGCTGTTTTTATTACTGTAGCTCTATAGTATAACTTGAAGTCAGGGATGGTGATACCTCCTGAGGTTCTTTTGTTGAGCAAAATTGTTTTGGCAATCCTGGCTTTTCTGTTATTCCAAATGAAATTGAGTATTGTTCTTTCAAGGTCTGTAAAAAATTGTGTTGGGATTTTGATGGAAATTTTATTGAATCTGTAGGTTGCTTTTGGTAGAATTGCCATTTTTACTATATTGATCCTATCTATCTAGGAACGTGGGAGATTTTTCCATTTTCTTATATTTTCTTCAATTTCTTTCTTCAGTGATTTAAAGTTTTTGTCAAATTCACTGAGTCTTTTAAAATAAATGGACAATTGGCATTACCAGGATTAGAACATTAATTAATATTTTCATGCCTATGAGAACCCTAAACTAAAAGGAATTTTAGATGATTGAAGCTTAAATACTTTATTAAAACAGATTTTTTTTTCATGTTTGTGTATTTATTAAGCCCAGATTTCTGGCCTTAGATTCCTAACCTACCTATTTCCAACTCCCAAGTGCTAGGGTTACAGGCATGCATACACCATCAGGCGTCAGTTTGGTACTACTATTCTATTCTCAACTTCTTTGAGAATAGTATTTTGGCTTTTATATATACATAAGGACATGGAGTATCACTGTTTCTCTGTGCTTGACTTTATAACATCTAGGATTTCAATTGCATTGTTATAGATGATATAATTTTGTTTTTTAGAGCTAAATGTTATATTGGAGTCGTGTGTGTGTGTGTGTGTGTGTGACATTTTCTCTACATGCTCATTATTTGATATACTCCTACATTGATGTCATCTCTTGGCTATTGAAACAGTTCTACAAAAATCATTGTAGTGCGTATGTCTCTTCAGCATGCAAATTTCTATACTTTTGACTATATACCAATAATGGATCATAGGATAGTTCTATTTTTAGTTAGATTTTTTTTAAAAGACCCTGCATAGTGTTTCCCATAATGGGCACACAGATTTACATTTCTGCCAACAGTTCCACTTTTTCCTCAGCTGCACCAACATTTGCTACATTTTAAAACATTTTAATTTTAAACTCTATGTCTAGAAGTGTGTGTACATGGACACAGGTACATTTGAAGGCTATTGAAGGGCTTCAGATCACCTAGAGCTGGTGTTACAGGCAGCTGTGAGCTACCCAGCATGAGTATTGAGATGGAAACTCCAGTCTTCTGGAAGAACAGCAAGCAGTCTTAACCACTGCTTATTGCATTAACTCTAGTTAGCATATGATGAAAACCTGGAGCTAGATAATGGGGAAAAGCTGGAATATCAGAGAGAGGAAACAGACCACGTCAATTCCTCCCCAGCCAACTTTTCACACTGAACAGGATAAATGCTATCTTAAAGGGTCCTCAGCCTGGCTGGTTGCTTCCATAGAATCAATGACTCTCTGCCTTCTGTCTTATATTCCTTACTCATTCAGCTGTTTAACTTTCTGGCTCAACTCCTATCATAATCCTAGAATTAGAATTAAAGGTGTGAGCTACTAATGCTTGGCTGTTAGGCCTTGAACTCACAGAAATCCAGAAATATCTGTCTCTTGAGTGATGGGATTAAAGATGGGTCACCACTCTCTGACCTTCCTAGCTTGACTATGGGTGATTCTGTTCTCTGTTATTCCAGGCTGATTTTATTAAATACACAATATATTACCACAGCTGTTAATTTTTATCTGTTTCATAGTTGCCATTTTAATTGGTAAGGTGACATTTTACTGTGGCCTGATTTATATATATTTCCCCAGTGACTAGTGATATTGAACTTTTCCATATACCTTTGGCTATTTGTATGTGTTCTTATGATAAATGTCTGTTTATGTAATTTATCTATCTTTAATTGAATTTACTTAGTTTTATTAATATTGAGCTGTATGTGTTTTTATGTATCCTGGAGATTAATTCCTGTCAGATACATAGTTTTACAATGCGTTTATACTCTGTAGGCTCTCCTTTCTTTCTTGGTTGTTTCTTTTGTTGCTCAGGAGCATTTTAACTTGATAGGTTATCCTTTGTTTCTTCAGACCAGTGCCCTAAAGCACCTTTTGTTCCCCTTGACTGATTTCAGAGTTTCTGGTGTTGCATGTAAGTCTTTGATATAGTTTGAACTGATTGTTTTCATATGGTGAGATATAAGAAGTCCTGTTTCTTTTTTTTTTATATAGATATTCATGTTTTCACAGCACTGTGTGTATGTATGTACACATGTGTATATGTGGGTGTACATACATGTGTTTGGGCACGTCAAAGTAAACTTCAGGAGTTATTCCTCAGGTGTTATTTACCTTGATCTGGAGCTCACCAATTAGGCTGTAACATCCAAGGATCTGCCAATCTCTTCTCTGCACTGAGTTACATTCTCAGCTCTTGTGTGTGTGCTCAAGTGACTGAACTCAGTTCCTCACCTTCACATGGCAAGCACTTTACTGTCTTAGGGTTTTTATTACTGTGAAGAGGTGCCATGACCATGGCTGTACTTATAAAGGAGAACATTTCGTTGGGGCTGGCTTACAGTTCAGAGGTTCAGTCCATTATCATCATGTCGGGAAACATGGTGGCATGCAGGTGGACATTTTGCTGGAGAAGTAGCTGAGAGTTCTAGATCCTGATCTACATACAGGCAACAGGAAGAGAGATACATTGGACTGGCCTTAGGCATTAAAATCCCAAACCCACCTCCAATAACACACTTCCTCCAACAAAGCCAGATCTACTTCAACAAGGACAGACCCCCTTGTGCCATTTCCTAAGCATTCAAACATGAGTCTATGGGGCTATACTTATTCAAACTACCACCCTAACTGAACTATCTCTTCAGCACTCTAGCACCATTTATTGAAGAGACTCTTTTCTCAAGTGTATGTTTTTTCTGTCTTTGTTAAAAGCAGTTGGCTCAGATGTGAATTTATTTCTTGATATTTGGGTTCTCTTTATTGGTCTGTTTTCTGCTTTTATATCAGTGTTTCATTGCTTTGGTTATTAGTGCTTTATAATGTATTCTAAAGTTAGATGTGATGAATGTTTCCAGCTTTGTTCTTGCTGAAGATGTTTTGGTTATTTCAGGTCTTTTGTGCTCCCAAATTAATTTTGTGATTTTTTTCTAAATGAATGAAGAATGTCAATGGCATTAGACAGAAACTTTTAGATAGTATGACATTATGACAGTGTTATTCCAGTCCATGGACATCTTATCATTTTGTATGTGTGTTCTTCTTACTTTATTTTATCAGTGTTTTGTGGTTTGCATTGTAGAGGTCATTCAGTTCCTGAATTAAATTTATGCCTGAGTTTGTATTTTAGTTAACTACTGAGAATGACATTGTTTTCTTTTTTTCTCAGTAGTTTTGTTACTGGTGTGTAAAAATTACTGAGTTTTATAGAGTAAATTTTGAATTTGTTACATATTTTAATAGACTTTTGGTAGAACCCTTAAGATTTTCTCTATATAAAATCATGTCATTTATAAGCAAGGACCATTTGAGTTCCTCCTTTCCTGTGGGAATGCTCTGTCTCTTTCACTTGTCTTTTGCTATGATTAATGCTGTTAATATTTTATTTAATAAGGGTGGTAAAGTGGACATCCATGTTTTGTTCTTGATCTTAGATGGTCAATATTATGAGTTTATCATAGATGGCTCTTAATGTGTTGCAGTATATTTCTTCTATACTGAATTTTTGGAGAACTTTCATCATGAATCATTATTAAATTTTATCAAATGATTTATTTTTCTGTGTTTGTTGAGATCATGATCTGACTTTTATCCTTTGTTCTGTTGCTATAATATATTACATTTCTCCAGTTGTATATATTAAAACATATTTACATCCTTGGGATAAATCAACTTCATGATTATGTATAATCTCTCTTAGATGCTATTAAATATACTAGTTTTGATTTGATAATATTTTCTGGAGAATTTTTGCATATGTATCCAGCAAAGATGATTGTCTACATTTTTCTTTTTTGCCATTTTTACCTGGCTTTGAGTATGGGGTTTACTGACCCTGTAGAATGAATTGGAAGGATTCCCTTCCATTTTATTCTTTCTCTCACCTCAGAACCCTTTTGTAGAAAATTTATATACTTAATATACTATTTAAATTTTAAATCAAAGTATTAGAAAGCTTGTGAGTGAATATTTTATGAGATTCTGTTATTCATCAATGTAGTGTTTGCTGGATATGAAGAAACCCTACTGAAAGGCCCTAGCGATTGGGTTGACATTGCTCTTGGCACTGCTTATTTGTATTTCCATTATCATTTAATATATGATGGGAAATATGACATAAAGACAGGGGAAAATGAATATTTAATGCTCTGTCCATCACATCAGTGGTCCAGATTACCTTATAGACCATTATGGTGTTTCTATGTGAAGTTTTGGATAAGGCAGGAGGTTCAAGAGGACACTAAGATGGATTAGTGGGAAACAAGGAGGTTATTAGAGCAGTTACTGACATGTTGTACAGACAAACAAAGGGTCAATAGCATGATGATAACTTAGAGGACATTCAGGCCCAATTCACTAGAGACAGACACTTCCAAAGAGAGCTGAAGCCCACAAGACAGAGGTTGTCCTTTTTTTTTTTTTTTTTTTTTTTTTTTTTTGTAACCTTTTTGAAAGGGAGTTGGTACTTTACAGCATGAGCCTATATCCAGAAGCTCCAATTCCCAGTTGGAGGCAGGAAAGGGATGGAAATTAGTGTGGCACTCCAAGTGAGATGTCCTGGTACGAGTAAGAGTGAGCTTGGGATCTACAGACAGAGTTTCAATATGGTGCCGTCAGTATGTGAGAAAAGACCCAATCATTTTTACAAGATTGGGCTTCCTCAACTTTAAAAGAATTATTTTAATATTTTCTTAGCTGGGCATTTAAGAAACTTAAACAGGCCAGACAAAAATGGAATAAAATTGATGATCCTGACATTAATCCACAGACCTATGAACACCTGATTTTAGACAGAGAAGCCAAAAATATACAATGGGAAAAAAAAGCACTTCCTTTTTTTTTTTGCATTTATCTATTTATTTACTGAGAATTATTTTTATAAATTTTGCTTTACATTAGTTAAGTATTTGGAGGGAAGCCAAAAGAGTAGAAATTATTAGTGGATAGTTCAAATTGAAAGAAAATTAAAAGTATAAATATTATAAAGGGAGTTGTAACAAATTATTTAAATATATCTAATTATGCTATCTCATTGTAACCCTTAGCTTCACTTTGACCTTCAAATTCTTTTTTTTTCCTTCTTTATTTTGTATTTATCAAGAAAAAAAAAAACAGTAAAAAGAATTTAAAATGCGGAAGAGTTAACAATAACTATACAGAGGATAAGAATCATAAGCATGGCTTATCAAGGGTGGAAATACAAATAAGATTGCTATACATATATTTTCTTTGTGTTCATCTTTCCCTCTGAATTTTTTTTTTCCATCCCTGTATATCCTTATTCAAGGTCTCTTCCCCCTCCCAACACATCTGGTCATTTTTCTTCTCTGCAACTCGCCATCCCCTCCCTGGGCAGGGAGCAGACAGTCCTATGGTCCCACTGACCCAATAATGCTTAGATCAGTCTCCACTTCTGGCCAAATCCAGTTCTTTCCCCCCTCCCTCAAGAGTGAGTCAAGTGTTCCTATAATTGGACTGGGGTTTGAAGGGTCAGTCCAGGGTGTTTCTGATCCCAAGCTGTTTGGTGGTTGTGGTT
>PVIH01021890.1:0-28571 GCA_004025045.1 Sigmodon hispidus | reverse complement strand
CATGACCTCCTCCCTCCCCTCTTCCTGCATGACCTCCCTCCCTCCCCTCTGGGTTTACCCTTCTGTGCACACTGCACCCACAAAAAACTTGTTACTCAAACATTGTTTCTTCTGTAGTTTGAGTCTCTGATTCTCTGCAAGCAATGTCATTTTCTCCACTCTCTGCCTGGCAGACCCTTTCCTTGAAACCTTCTCTTAAGTGCCCAAAGTGTATTCACATGCCTTTTCTTCAGTTTCCACAGCCCTTGATGAACACAGAGTAGGGATTATCTCACTGCACTGTGTAATCTGTAATGCTTCCTAAACATCAGACTCACGTTGACTAATGCCATGCTTCCTGTACATAAAGAACTGACATGTTTGGGCTATATGTGCTGGTACACTTCTGTAATGCCAGCATGCAGAAGACATGTTTTTTACTTTTATCTTTTGTGCATGCATTTATGCATGTGTATGAGCACATGTGCCATGGCATGCATGTGGAAGCCAGAGGACAATCTGTGGGATTCAATTTTTGTTGTCTACCATATGGGCTCCAGGGGTCCTAAGTTGTCAGGCTTGTGCCTATACCCACTGAGTCATCTGGCCAGCTCAGATCTTGACTTTAAGGCGAGTCAATGCTATACAGTGAGGCGTCCATCTTCAATCAACCAACCAACCAACCAACCAACCAATCAACCAACCAACCAACCAACCAGACAGCCAGACACCCAGCCAGCCAAACAAACAAACCTAAACAACAACAAAGACACAAAAGAAAAATGTTTTTCTAAATACATATTTCAGATCTAAGATCTTTAGTCCATTCTGTTTAAAAAAATAGATCATATGGAGGCCTAATATCTATAAAGTATACATATTTTATAGCAATGCCTTAAACAGTTAAAAAAAAATCCTGGTTTGTTTTTAAGGTCTAAATCTGTTCCTACACATCAGTGTAAAAGAATCTCAAAATTCTTTTCATCAGCCAAAAAAGGAAAAAAAAAAACTCAAAAAACAAAACCAAAAACAAAAAAACCGTAGCCAACATTGATTATACTCATGGCTCCAGAGTTGCTTCTAATACTGATGTTGCAACACATGCTGTTATTTTTTAAAAAGCATGCAAAATATAAAGCCTAATTAACTTTAAAAGTAACTATAGATTAATAAGCTAGTTTATCCATGTAAGCCCTATCAATTAAATAATGTCCACAAACTATTAGTAAGCTCCCTACATTGTAAATCACATTTATTTTTAAACCGGCATTAAATCCAGCAATTTGGTCCTACATAAAAGACCAAGAAAGAATGTCAAGAATATATTGGGCTAGTGAGTCCCATGGTTAAAACATTTGCCTTGCATTTGATTTCTAGAACCCCAAGAAAGAAAAAAGAGAGAGAAAATACTAATTCTTGAATATTTTATGTGATTCTCAGTCTGAATATTTAGAGATGAGGATGTAACTAAAGTCTATGTTCATATCATTCCCTAAAAATAAAATCTACATAAACAACCAACTTGCTACTAAAAGAACAAAAACAAAACCCAACCAACCAACCAAAACCCCCATAGAACATACTGCCAAAGCTTGAACTGACACATACTCAGTGTGGCAGATGTGTGATACGAACACATACACGATGCTAACAGAAGAGGCCTTTCTAAAGTGGATGTCAGGTTTTACTCCTATATCCTACCAATCCCACAGTTTTTGTGACCAATTCAAAAGAAATTTCTTTCAAAATATATGAAAGATAACACAATAATGAAGATAATGAATTTTCTATTTGTTAGACATAAACATGCTTTTATTCTATATTGTAAAGTGTCAATTTTCATACGTACGTATGTAGAGAATAAAACTAGTATTTCTGAATCTAACATCCACTTATACCTGTTTTTTCAAAGCTTACATTTACTTACTAAAGAAAAATGTACTCATGTAAATTACTACTATATATCTATTACTTGATATCTGTGGTATTTCGAGTCTGTAAATGAATTCACAAATCCTCAGGAATAGCAGCAGATAAGCCAAGAATTAACTCACGTCCCAAACCAGATCTGTTTACTTTCAAGTTCTTTATCTGAGGCTCTTAAAGCTTCAGTTACAAGATATGGAAGGAGCGGGCAGACAGGAAGCTGAGGATCTGCTGCAGGGAGCTCTGGCTCTGAGTCAGTGTTAAAACTACACTCTATTACTTTCCAACTGTTTCATTTGAGAAAGACCTAGCTGGTCAATCAGATTACATGCAATTGCAAGACCTGGCATGGTCTTGTTTCATTTGAATCACATAACACAAAAGGTGCATGGTAAACAATTCAATAAATACTTGCAAGTTTATTTCATTACTTCTTAATTTTTTTCATGGATTGGTCATTTGTGCATGTGGGGGTCTGGGGACAACTTCTGGGAGGGAGTTCAGTCCTCTCTTTACAGCATGTGTGTTCCTGAAATTGTTACAGGTGTCAGGTGTGGCAAGTACCCACATTCTCTGAACCATCCTTGTAGCCATCAAATTGCCTTGTTTTATTGAGACAGGTTCACTATGTAGCCTTAGCTGGCCTAGAACTCCCTCTGTAGACCAACCAGGCTGGTCTCAAACTCAGAGGGATATACCTTCCTCTGCCTCCCAACTGCTGTATTAAAGGTATGTGACACCATATGTGGCACAGACCAGAAAATCTTAATGTTACCATCTTATCTATTGATCCAAGTGCATGTAAAAATCACCAGCTTTAAAAAAAAAATCATCTGCTGACCTCTGAAATACCAGTTTCACAGTCTCAGCCCAAGGCTTCCGTTAGCAGATGCAGACCTGTTTCAGGAGTCAGCAGTGTATACAAACAGCAAGGGAGTTGTTTGGCTGTTTCTTTTGACACCATCTCCCTAAGTAGTCCAGATTGGCCTCCAGTGTTTAATCTTTCTGTGCCACCATGCATGCGTGCAAAGGTGACAGTGACATGCATTTTGATAAGACTCATGGACCTATTAATGCCAATATTTAATGGAAGTGACATCAGGCACTGGCAAAACCAAGAGTGCAGTGCCACTCAGGGACACACTGGTCCTTTATTTGCCTAATGCATAGGATTAAAGATGGGTAGAAACACATTTAACAATTCTGCTGTATTTCCTTTGCAAGCACCCGGGTGTTCCTCAGCATGTTGTGTGTGCAGGTGTGCACATGTGTGTAGAATGTGGAGGTCACAAGTTGATGGGAGGTATCTTTGTAAATCACCCTCTGCCTTTTTAAAATTATTATCCATTAAATTTGCTCTTTGACAATTTTATACACATACACAGTGCATTCTCTTTCTTCTTGCCTTCCCATGATCTTATTTCCCCTTTCTCTACAGGTCCCTTTTGGGTCTGGAGATCACTGATTTGAACCAGGACCATCTGTGTGGGCCTGTGCTGGCATCTTGTGAACTTACCATTTGCCGGCAACAGTTCAGTTGGGAGGGAGAGGGTCCCATGAGGCCCTCCCCATTTATGATTGGTGGCTGACTGGTCCAGTCTTATGCAGGCCCAGTACAGGCGGCCATAGCTGCTGAGATCATATTAGCAATGGTTGTGTTGTGCCCTGACAAGAGCATTTCCTGTCTCTTCTTACAGCTCTTACATCCCTTCTGCTCCATCTGCTGTAATGTTCCCTGAGCCTTAGAGGGAGTGGTCTAATGTCCTGTTTAGGGCACCTTATTTTTTGAGTCAGGGTCTTTCACTGAACTGGGAGCTCACAGATTTAGCTAGGAAAGCTAGCTTTGGGGGTCTGCTTGACTCCACCATTCAGAGATTACAGGCCCATACCAACCCAGCTGGCTTCTACATAGGTGCTAGGGATGCAAACTGAACTCTGTCCTATGAAGCACCCTCTCTGCTTGCATTTTAAGTTGCTTCTCCCTGTGAAAAGCATACACTGATGAACTCTGAGGCCTGGACCCTCACTAGGTAGCTAAGAAACACAATGGAATGAACTGGTCACTCACGTCTCTGCTCTGCTGGGCTTCAGGACTTGCAGCAAGGTCTGGACCTACAAGCTCATCACTGCTGTGAAGAACCTGACCTCACTCTAAGCTAAACTGTAAGCAGGGGTCTCAATAGCAAGGCTTGATGGGTACCTACAACTAAGACTGTAAGGACTGTAAGACATGGGTCTCAACAGCTGCATGGGTAAGGCTGGTTGGAATATCTCTCTTCCAACATCTTCTCCAGGAGGAAGTTATAGGAAGCCTCACCACATTGTCCATCCCAGCTGTCCTGGAACTCACTTTGTAGACCAGGCTGACCTTAAACTCACAGAGGTGCGTCCACCTCTGCCTCTCAAGTACTGAGATTAAAGACATGTGCCACTACTACCATGCTATTTTCCATTTCTTAAAATTAGTGCAATAACAGGAAACAGGAGGTAGAATCAAGAGTTGATCATGAAGAACATGGGTCTGTCCTCCATCTCTAAATAGAGATTTAAAGATGCTAAGTATGTATGTGATACATAGAAAACTAGAGCTTTTCTAGGGATGCTCACTAAACCCCAAGATGAGAAAAAAATATAATATATATATAATTATATGTATAATAAAAAATATAAAAAGAATGCAGTGTGAGTCAATAAAGTGCTTGCTACACAAGCATAAGAACCTTAGTTTGGATCCATGACACCCAAGCATTAAAAAAAGAAAAAAAGAGTTGGGTGGTGGGGGGTTAAACCTTTAATCCCAGCACTCAAGAGGCAGAAGCAGGCAGATCTCTGTGAGGTCAAGGCCAGTCTGGTCTACAGAGTGAGTTCCAGGACAGCTAGAGCTACACTGAGAAACCCTGTTTTGAAAAAAAAAAAAATCAAACAAATAAAAAAGTATAATAGCTAGCCAGACATTGTGGCACCTTCCTGTAATTGAAGTATTTGGAAGACTGAGGGAGGAGGATTGTGAATTGCAAGCCAGCCCAAGCTAAACAATGATTTCAAAGCCACTGGATAGATAAAGAGACCAAACCTGAAATTTTCTTTACAATTATGAAATTACCATTGTTAATAATCTGAAAAACAGAAACTATGAACAAACAGTCTTAAACATCTAGACGCTATTAGGTAGAACTTATAGTCATGTAAATTTTCACTATCATTTCAAGTGTTTTGTGAATAACTGTCAAGGTCTTCTTCAGTCTGAGATACAGTGGCAGCTGTGTGCAGTACGTGCCAGAAGTGTTCACTTAAAATTAACTCTCAGCTCCCTCCGTACCGTTGGTCTCTAAACGGGAGACAAGAGTGCTGCCCCCTAGCGGTTTCGACGCACATTCACCAATAAGCCTCTTAGGAGTAACTTTCATGTTGTTAGTAGAGAACTAATTCAAACCTTCATTTCATCTGTCATAACTAATGTCTATAGCAAGAAGGGCAGAACAAACACATACTGTTTACATCAAGAGTACGATGTTAGTACATAAGAGTTCGGAAGTATAGGCGGGGATAGAAAGATGGCTGCGCAGCTAAGAGCATCTGCTGCTTTTCCTGAGGACCAGGTTCAATCCCCAGCATCTACAAGGTGGCTCACAACCTTGGTAACTCCAGTTCCAGGGGATCTGACATCCTCTTTTGACCTCTGCAGGTAGCAGACACACCCATGTACATAAAGAGACATACATGAAGCAAAATACCCATAGACATAAACAAACTAGTTTAAAAACATATCTAATGGCTTGCTAGTTAGGAAAGAAAATGCCAGCATAGAACAGAAAAAAATTAAAGCAATCATAGGATTTGAGGTAATTACATTCATTGGAGAACCATCCCTCCCTTGTTGTATATGTATGTGAGTGTATGACGTATATATATATATATATATACATACATACATACACACACACACACACACACACACACACATACACATAGCTTGTGTGCCTGTAAGCACATGTGAGTGTTTGGATACAGAGGGCAAAGGTTGATGTCGGGTGTTTTCAGAGTTATTTTCAGGCAGGGTCTCTCACTGAACCAAGAGCTCAGCTCACTGTGTCAGACAAACTATCTGGCCAGTAAGTCCAGAGCTGCACCTCTCTCCCTCTCCCAAAGCCTGGATAACAGGTGCACACCACCACACTCAGCTTCTGGGTGGGTGCTGGGGATCCAAACATGGGTCCTCAAGCTTGCCTGACCCCCCCTACTCAGATATGTTTTAAAAGTTTTTTTGTATGTTATGTGTATGCATGTTCTGCTGCATGTCTGTCTGTGCACATGTGTACAGTGCTTGCAGGTCAAAGAATGTCAGATCTTCTAAGCTGGAGTTACAGATGACTGTAAGCTTCCATGTGGGTGCTGAAACAAAACCCAGGTCCTTTCCAAGAGCACCAAGTGCTTTTAGCTGGCAAGCCAGCTCACAAGACCCTCATATATTTTTTTTTAATTTATGTGTATGGGTGTTTTGCCTAAAAGCATGTCTGTGCATCATGTACATGCCTGGTACCTTGGAGACCAAAACAGGACATTAAATTCCCTGGGACTGTGATTATAGAGGGTTGTGAACTGCCATCTGGATGCTGGGAATTGAATCTTGTGTCATCTAGAATAACAGCCAGTGCTCTTAACCACTAAACATTCCCCCAGCCTCTGAAACATATTTTTAATGAACAAATTATTATAATAAAATCTGATTTAAGGTTTCATTGTTGTTTGGAATAGGGTCTTATTATATAGTCTGGCTGAACTAAAAACACAGATATCCGCCCATCTTTGCCTCCTTGAGAAGATTAAAAGTATTCACCACCATATCTTTCTTAATTATGTTTTATATATTTTTTATTTTATGTGTGCAAATATTCTTGCCTGCATGTATGTCTGTGCACCTCAGAGGCCAGAGGAGGGCATTAGATCTTTTGGAACTGGAGTTACAGACTGTCATTAGCCACCATATGGCTGTTGGGAGGTGAACTTGGGTCCTCTGGAAGAGTAGTTAGTGCTCTTGACCATGAAGACACCTTCCCAGCCCTTAAGTATGATTTTAAAACACAAAATAAGGGGTTAGAGATATAGCTTAGTCTGTAGAATCCTTGCCTAGGATGCTCAGGTCTCTGAGCTTTGCTACGGCCCCACATGAACAAAGATGATATGGACACCTATAGTCTCAGTAGGTGGGTGAGGTAGGGACAGGAGGAACAGCAGTCAAAGCCGTCCCTACTACACAGGGAGTTCAAGACCAGCCTGGAATAGCAACACCTTGTCTGGTTAGATGATGATGACGATGCTTGGGATGTAGCTCAGTGGGAAAATGCTCAGCATAGGTATTGTTTTTCAATAAACACACTGTTATCCAAAAACAAACATGGGGCATGAGTGATGGCTCTGTGTTTGAGAGCACTTGCTGCTCTTGCAGAGAACCTGCATTCAGTTCCCAGCACTTACATAGTGGCTGATAACTGTAACTTCAGTTCCAGGGATGTAACACACACACACACACACACACACACACACAGAGAGAAATATATATGTGTATATAAAAATAAATATATTTTGAAAAAGATACATTAATAAACATACTAAAAATATTGAACACTCTTTAATTTCATTCATAGTACAAAGTTGGCATATATAACTGGTGTATAGACAGCACAAATGTATAAGTACATGTAGTGGGATGTTACGTTGCTCCTGTTTCCTGTCATTGTCAGTAATTGCCCCACCTACTGGTTTAATAAAAAGCTGATTGGCCAAAGGCAGACAGGAAGTGTGGGTAGGGCTACCAGACTAAGAAAACATCTGGGACCATCTCAGACTGGAGACAGACGCCACAGAGATGCAATGGAGACACAACAAAGAGACTGCAGCAGACACAGAGAAAAGAAGCTGAAAAGTTGCTCTGAGAAAAGGTACGGAGCCACATGGCTGAACAAGATGGATTAAGTTCAGATGAATGAGTTAGCAAATTATACTCCAGGGCCCTAGGTCAATCAATGTAAAAATAATACAAGCATCTGTGTGATTATTTGGGCCTAAGCAGCAATAGGGCTGAGAGTGGGTCCAAACCTCTGGACTAGACTGGAAAGTTTGGTCAGAAACCTATTATAAGTACATTTCCTGTTGAAACTCTGAATTTTAAATTAGTACAAGAAGACCCCACTACTGTCAACAAAACCTGACATACATGCTTTCCTCTCCAAAGCAAAGGGCTTGTGAGTGAATGTGAATCAGCTGACCTGCTACATCGGCACAGGTTCCACAGGGTATGACAGCATATCGGGCCCCCTCAACAGGAGCCTACAATTCCCTGAGTCACAAGTAGATAAGTACACTTACTTTCAGCAGGACTTACATTGCAGTATGATAAAGTACCCTGTGACCTCTTTACTGATCAAGGTGAAAACATGGGAAAGCAGAGTGTATTGGGTTTTTAGTTGGTTGTCCAGGAAGTGTTGTGTGCTGGCTAACAGACTTTCCACTTGACAGGATCTGGGATCATCTATAAACAAACCTCTAGGCATGTCTGTAAAGTGGTTTCTAGACTGAGGTAAATGAGGCAAGATGATCCACCCTCAATGACAGCAGCACCATCCAAAGGCTGGTTTTGGATGCTATTTCCAGTGTTCTCCCTGCACACTGATCATGTCCTGCACACTGATCATGTCCTGCACGCTGATCATGTCCTGCACGCTGATCATGTCCTGCACGCTGATCATGTCCTGCATGCTGATCATGTCCTGCATGCTCCTGGGTCCACATGCCCTCAAACTGTGCATCAGAACAGGGCCATCCTTATGTTGCCTTTGTTAGAAACTTCATCACAGTAACGAAAACTGAACTAACATAGTCTTTCATCAACAGTTCTGAGACACTGTCAGCATATAAAAATACATGTATTCAAGGTGCAAAACTATTAACACATCTATCATGCCTACATAATAATGGTGGGCGTGTTGAAAAGATTCATCTCACACCTCTGAAATGTAAAAAAAAATCTCCACAATTCTAATTTTTTAAAGGTTTGTTCTAAATTCCTTTTTTTAAAGAATTGCATTGATTAAATGAATAATTAATTTGATGTTATGTGTTTCAGATTTCCAGGGTGATGTTTAGAATTTGGGACCACAGGAGACAACAGAGCCTGCAGCTCGAAGAACAGGTACCAATGTCACCTGAAGCTAAAATTTGGCTTCAAAGCCTTTTTTTTTTTAATTTGTAAACTTTTTTTGGGTGAAGGTTTAAATCTTTATCTAACAATCTTATTTTTTTTTTTTTAAAGCCTCAGACTGTAAGAATGCTGGAAGGAAAGAGAAAACAGGAAAAGAAAACAGTAATTTAATTAAGTTAGCTTTCTGGTCGATACAGTTTGGCACATGTGGAGACCACAAGACAATTTGTGGGCATGGATTCTCTCATTCCACAGTGTGGGTCCTGCGGACTGAATCTGGGCTGTCAGGCTTGGCAGCAGGAATCCGTACCCAGATTCAGGTTGTTGACTAACCTTTAGAATTCTTTGTCACCTGCTGGATGACAGGTACACACTTTAAATCCAGCACTCTACAAGTGAGTTCCTGTCTGTCTTGGTCTATGGCAAGCTTCAGGCCAACCAGGGGTACACGGTGAGACGGTATCTCAAAACAACAAAACATAAAAAGAATTCTTGGAGACCTAAAGAAAGCTGAAAGCACTGTGCCTCCATTCTCTCTGCCATTTAAAATCATTCCTGAAGGTCTCAGGGCAGAATTGAGGATTATGCAAAGTTTACCAAAGTGCAGAGTAATACAGCTGAGGCACAGGACAACAGATGACAAATCTAAATCTGTAATTACCTCAGCAATTCAGAAGAATTCAGAGCTGTCAGTTCAGTTAGAAAAAACAAGCACAGGTATCTAATCTTCAAAAACAAATACAGGGTGCAGGCCAAAGGACAAATCCAAAAATAAGAAACAAGAATGGGGGAATCAGTGAACCCAGCTCAGCATTAGCAATGTTTCTCAGTGTCTATCAGCGTAAATATTAGCTTAGGATGATGTGTGGAGTGTCTTCTGCTTCCAGCAGTGGTGTGGGCCTGCAGCCTGAGGTATCCAAAAGGCCGAGGCAGGATAACAACTTGAGCCCAAGAATTAAGGACTATCCTGGGCACTACAATAGGATCTTGTCCCCATAAACACAAGTGCCAGAAATTTTGAAGATTAACTTAAAACTGTCACATATTGGATCAGGCAAATGGACCAAAACTTGGTAACTCTTGGCTTACATGAAACCTTACCTCAAAATAACTAACTAAATAAATGATAAAAAAAAAAAAAGCACAAAACAAACAAACAGCTCAGTGGGTAGTGACGGCTTAGCATGCATAATGCCCCACGTTCAATCCCCACCACCATATAAGACAGGCACAGTAGTGCAAACGGTTTAAGAGACAGAGGCAGGAGGATCAGATGTTCGAGGTCATCCTTAGCTATGCAGCCTGGTGCATATTAGACTCAGTATTTAAAAAAATAAAAAATAAAAATATCCAACCTTCCCACTTCTTCTCTCCAAAACACTAGGCTAAGGCTCTAACGGTAAAATGGGGATTGTCCTGAGAGCCCTTATGTCCCAAATTCCCACACAATCATTGTCGCCCTGTCCTGGAACGTCAAGGCTAGCCCTGAAGCTTATATAAAACATGCATATGTATGTGTCCCTTTTGCAGAGGATGATCCTAAGTTTTGGACAAGTGACACAATCATTCAGCTAACGATGGTGCACCGTGTGCACTTTCACCTATTACACAGAGAGACCAAAGGTAACGCACTGGAACAAGTCTTAAAGCAGAAAGTTCTGGCACAGCCTACCTCACCTCGGCACGTCAGCTTTCCTCTTTTGTTCCAGGGTTAAACCATGACAAGAGGTCCTTCTACAGGCCAAGTGTCCCCAATATCCATCAACTCAGCACTCAGGAGAGATAAGGGATCACCGGACATTAGAGGCTGGACTGGTCTATGTAGTGTGTGTCAAGACAACACAGGGCTGTCTAGGGGAACCTAAAGTGGGATCTGGGGAGATACCTCACAGGTTGGGAGCAATGGCTGTTCTTCCAGAGGACCCAGGTTCCATTCCTAGCACCCACATTGTGGCTTACAACTTTCTGTAGCTCCATCCAGGGGATCTGAAGCTCTCCTCTGGCTTCCTAGGGCACCGGACATACATGTGGTACATAGATATACATGCAGGCATAATTCCCATACACATAAAAGAAAAACATAACTATAGATAAGATACAATCAGATGATGACCTAAATTTCCTAAAAATTTTTTTTTTCTATCACTTGAGAACAGAGGCAAGCTGATCTCTGTGAATTCCAGGCTAGCCTTATCTACATAGTTCCAGACAGCCAGATCTATGTCCCTAAAACTCAACAACAACCAAACCAGACAAAATGGGTAACATAATTTTTTCTAATTTCATTCTCCTTTTTAAAATGTTTTATTTTTACTTCACGTATATGAGTGGTTTGCCTAAATGTATGTCTGGGCGCCAAGTGCATGCTTGATAGTTAGGATGACCAGAGGAGGGCGTGGACTCCCCATGACTGGAGGTTGTGAGCCATCCGTCATGTGGGTGCTGGGAGCAAAACCTGCGTTCTCTGCAAGAGCAGCAAGTGCTCTTAACCACTCGGCCACCACCACAGCCCCAGCCCCTCCTTCCCTGATTTCAGCCTTAAGAGTAACTTACAGAAACAATGCTAAATCATTCCTTTCTTCCAAATGTCGCTCACAAAGTCTTCTCAAGTCTTTCTTCTCGTGTCTGGGGGGCTGAGGCAGGCAACCAGGCCAGCCAGAGCTACAGCAGACACTTTTTCTCCTTGGATGTTTTATAAAGCATTTCTAACTCAATATATAAAACACTTTAGCAAATGACTTCAATATATAAAAGAAAAAGCCCACAGGTTTCAGAATATCACAGAAACCTCTTCCTTACCTGTATCGTTTGCTAGAGAATTAGGGTCAGACCCCCCAAGGGTAGCTTCAAACTCTTCCTGCAGCCGATATGCCCTTTGTAGCAGAGCTTCGAGTTTGTGGATGAACTCTGTACTAATGATATCCTACAAAGAGAGAAGAACAGCAATAACACAGAGAAAGTATTAATTACACTCAGAGTTAATGCCCTAAACACAGAAATATGACTTCTCAAGAGAGACTGGCTGTGGAGACAGAGCTGGTGCTAAGAGCCCGGGTGCAGGCGGCTGTACTGAATCATAAAATTTCAGCCATACCTATTGTTTTCGTGATAGAGGAAGACCTGGGTCCTGGGATCATTTAAGTATACAAGGAGTTTTCAGAGTTGTGCATATATAAGAACTGCCTAGGGGATTTGCTAAATTAAATTTAGGGACCCTGTCCTGAGCTCCTGATTCCACAACCCACTCCAATTTTGAAATGACCAATAAAGACCCAATTCTATCACTGTATCAGAAAAACAATAGAAATGTATTGCATCTGCTGTTTCTACACATCCTAGCTTGGAGCTTGGAGCTAGAGAGTTGGCTCAGCAGTTAAGAGCAGTTGGTGCTTCTGCAGAGGACCCGGGTTTGCTCCCCAGCACCTGCACAGCAGCTATAGCTTTGCAGCACTAGTCCCAGAAGACCCAGTACCCTCTGCTGAGCTCTGCAGGCAGGTCACACACCCACAGCATATGTGCAAACATGCAGGAAAAACACATGCACAGTGAAGACCCTTTCTCAAGTCAAAATAAAACAGAAATCCACAAGTTTTTCATACAGTCCCAAGCTGGGAAGAAAACAACTCGTATTAACTGCACGGAAAGAGGCTCTCCCAACAACTCGAAGCAGGCCATCCTTACATCCACACTTTCTTCCGCAATGGCGTCTCCAGCTCCCAGCTTAACAGAGCTGCAGGCTTCCTCTTCAGCCTGTCTACTGCGAAAGGTCAGAGCCTGCTCCCACCGACGCAGCGCCTCTTCAAACAATTCCATACCTGGAGAGTAAGAATTGAGTGACGGTAAGTAAGTAAAACCATGTTTCCTCTATGAGTAAAATAACAAAAACAGAGACTGGAGAGAAAACCTCTTGCAAGGGCTATTGTTGCAGTGATAAATACGATCATGGCATTTGTAGGGTTGCAAGAGGAATGTGTTTATAACTACAGGCTTATGAGCAGAGCTTAATAGGCCACTTAATGAGGAAGTGTGGAAGACCAGGATGCAGAAAGAAATGTAGCCAATGGAAGCAGGATCAAGAGATTTCAGAAAGGAACAGGACTCTATTGGGAACTGTGCAAAGGACTATTGCATTTACATTCTGACAGAAGAATCTGGTTGCTCTCTGGCCATGTCATGAGAACTTTGTCAGGCTGAGTATGTAATATGTAATAAACTAGCAGGCTGTGGTGAGACACACTTTTAAGCCCAGCACTTGGGAGGCAGAGGCAGGTGGATCTGAGTTTGAGGCCAGCCTGGACTACAGAATGAGGTCCAGGACAGCCAGAGGTATATATTGAGACCCTGTCTCAAACAACAACAAGATGTAACAAACCAGAGATTCCACTAATGGCTCCATGATCTGAGTCCAATTCTTCTTCCCAGAAGTGGCTATTATAAGAAGAGGGGAAATGATGCAGCCTGGCTGTCCTCAAGAGTGGGAAAATATTCAGAAGCAAACTGCTTTCTACCCAGTCAGTCCCTTCCCTGCCGGAAGGTCAGGGCACATGAGGATTTTTTTTTTTCCTATGAACATGAACTTCTACTGAACGGAATATAGCTTGACATGAGGAGAGAAACATGCTGAATGACCCAATTCACACACATCAGGTGCAGATGATTCCCAGCACTCAGTGAGCTCCAGAGTCATTCATACTCATGAAGTCAAGAGGAATACTCAGGTATTAAATACAGCTTGTCTTCCTACTTAATGAGACTAAGTAAATCAGATTCAGATAACTCCACCAGCCAGGAGTTGGTAGAGTAGAGCAAGTTAGCATGGCAGGCTGCATAAAGACACCCCAAAACATCAGGTCTTCATGTCTGAAGCGTGGGTTCTCTCCTAAGGAAAGGTCTTTGGAGATGTGGTTAGGATCACAGTGTCCTCTAGAGGCTGCTTTAGAATACTTGGTAAGTCAAATTACAAGACTAGTGAGAGGTTTGGGCAGATGGGACACACAGACAAGAGTGTGATGTGAAGACCAAGGCAGAAGAGCAGTGGTGCTTCCCACAAGCCCAAGGAATGCTGGGAGCCGACAGATGCTACAGGAAGAAAGAGCTGCATTCTCTCAAAAGTCTAAAGAAGCATCAGCTCAGCAATAATGACTTTGGACTTCTGGCTCTAGAACTCTAAGTAAACTAATTGCTTTTTTAAAAAGTCAATGTTTATGATAATTTATTATTTCACCCTCAAGAAATTAGTATAACTGGTGATGTTATATAGCATAGGTTCAACAGATAGGCCATTTTAAAATTATAGCTAATTTTCTTAGAAGAAATCACTGGTTTTGGTACTGGGATCAAGTCTATGGGATAATGCTCTTGTACATTGTAAAGATTTGTTACTTGTATTGATTTAACAAAACACTGATTGGTCAGTAGCCAGGCAGGAAGTATAGGTGGGGCAAGTAGACTAGGAGATTTTGAGAAGAGGAAAGGCAGAGAAGCAGTTACCAGCCAGATGCAGAGGAAGCAAGATGAGAATGCTGCATTGAGAAAAGGTACCAAGCAATGTGGCTAAACATAAATACAATTATGGGTTAATTTAAGTGTAAGAGATAGATAGTGATATGCTTGAGTTATTGGCCCAACAGTTACTGTAACATTAAACACCAAGTCAATGATTTGGAGACAGAAACCTCCAACTACACTTGCCAACCCAGCTCTTTGACACTGACGGCCTCCCCAGTCCCAACTTACTTTCCTTTAACCTTCAAATTAAATCTGAAAGTAGTATCTTAGTTCTCTGAAGTGCTATACCCACCCATCAAGTACAAGTTCTCAGGAGTGGTCACGGGAATGTTAACAAGTTTGATGTCATCCTCATCTGCTTTGTCCCAGGAATTGGAATTTCCACATGCACAGCTATGACAGGAGTTAACACTCTGGACCTGAAATGAAGACCAAGGAAAGTGGGTCACCACATAGACACATGGACAGACGGACAAACAGACAGACACACAGACACCACATAGACACATGGACAGACGGACAAACAGACAGACACACAGATACCACATAGACACATGGACAAACAGACAGACACACAGACACCACATAGACACATGGACAGACGGACAAACAGACAGACAGACACACACACATTCTCACACATGGTCTCCTATATAGCCAACAATGACCTTGAATGTTTCATCCTTCTGCCTCTACCTCCCAAGTGCTGGGATTATAGGTGTGTGCCACTATACCTGGTTTTTATGGAGTGCTAGGGTTTTAGGCATGCTAGGTAAACACTATCCTGAGTTACATGCCAAACCTGCTATGGTATTTTATATTTACCAATTACTTACATATGTTCTGTAATTATAGTACAGATAAATTCTACCTGAAGAAATAATTCTGATTATAGTCAAATATAGCACTCATGTGACTTTTAACTATTTTGGCCTTGTTAAAAAATTTACAAGAACAATATTTTGAACATACATCAATATTTTCACAAAAAAATTAGGTGATTATGTGATCAACCTTTACTGTGTTAGTGCTTCTAAAGGCTAACTATACCAACTTGGAGTCTGTCTTTTGGGATTTTGGACAATGCTAACACAGCAGATGTGCATCACTGCCATCTATGCCAGTAACTGCATGCAGATGACCCCAGATCCTAATCTAATCCTAGCTCTGTTCTCTGGAGAGAAGATCTCCACGTGCCCTTAGTGACTCCACTTGATTTTCTGCTGGCATCATAAACTTATTACAATGAGTTCAGCTTCCTTCCTACAGTAAAGATTCTGCCTCCAACTTCATCAATATTTCCATAATTTTTCAGATTTATAAAAAGGAAGTAGACAAAATGAGGGCGATATAGTGAGGATCAGGCATTATTCACCTTGACCTAGAGGTGTGGTCTTTAGATCTTGAGGACCCCTGTATGGGGCGTGGCCAGCCCTGTCTAAGTCTGGTTGCATGTTGCCTCTGCACTGTGTTTGCTCCCTGCATTCTCCGAGGAAGGATCACCACCTTTGCCACGTGGAGCAACTCAAGTATCCCAGAAATGCCCTAAGGTTCAATCTTGTATCAGTGAGTGTTTCATTAAAACTTCTTAATAAATAGTATTTATATAATTAGTTGCCACGAATAATTCCTACATTAGAAATCATCCTAAAAACAACTCCTACCATACCTTTACATAGCATTTTTAAAAAAATTTTTATTTTTAATTATGTATATGCATGTGTGCCTGTGTGGGGTTATTTACAGGTGAGTACAGTTGCCCAGAGAAGTCAGGAGGGTATGTTGGGTCCTCTAGGGCTGGAGTTACAAGTGGTTATGAGTTGCTCAACATAGGTGCTGAGATCCAAACTCAGGTCCCTTGACTCTACTTATCAACTTTTGTGGACCTTGGTCCCTTGTCTTCTGCGTCATGATCCTGATTTAAGTATTCATTATGTGCTCTCTAAAAGACAGAACCGTGCCTCACAGCCTTTAGTGGAGGAATGGCAGGCTGGCTGAGCAAGAACAAGCAGGTGCCTGAAGCTCCCTGCAGCTCCTTCTGCTAAGACACACAGCTATGACTCCACGGCTGAGGAAGCCACAGCCACGGGAGCTGTGTGTGTCCTGCTGTTCGGCTCACAGAACTGCACATCTGTGTGCCCAGTCTGCCCCTCGTCTTCAACTTTAGCATCTTACACTGAGTTCTTGGACTCAGCAGTCTAGGTACTCAGAGGCTGAGGCACAGAATGGTACAGGGCGAGCTCACCAATACAAGGAGACCCACTCCCCCAACCCAAGTGCTGGAATTACAGGAATGAGCCATCATGTCCAGTCTAGAGGAAAGTATGCCTGCATCTACTTCTGTATCAGTACTACCACATCCTTTGAGCTGTCCTCAAAGGACCAAATGGACTGGATCACTTACTCAGTGAAACTGGAAGCCAACAGCAGTGGAAACAGACTCACTCACACTGTCCCCAAAGAGCAGCAGATACATGTAAGCTAATCAGAGATATGTAAGCAAACCTAATAATAATAAAGTATGTCTTTCTTACAGAGGCTAAGCTCTGGGCAGAACCCGAGTATTTGCTGAAAAGTCCTCCATTAGCACAGTTATAAGACTGAGATCCTTTGTCCTTGGCGGAACTGAGTGACAAGGTCAGATTCTGTCTACTGCTGGAACAGCTCGATCCTGGTAAACGAACACACAAAACCAAGAGCATCAATCAGCAATTCCAACAGTAACTTTCAGGAAAAAATTCAAGTTCTATCATATTGATTCAAAAAGCACCTGACTTAAAAAAACACATTTTATTCAAGCACATAAATTATTAAATGTGTAATGTCATTAAGATATGAACTTCTAATGTTTATAGCATACATAAAAATACCAGATTTTATAACAGAGTACAACATTCAGCTAACTATTCAGGACAATTTTGAATGGCTTGCTGTAATCGGTGTAAAATAGTGGCAACTACCTTACGAACTGTCAGTTTAAATGCAAGCACTTCTTTCCCCACTGAGTTACAACTTCTCCTTAAACAGGTTTGGTTTTGTGCACTTCTGACCCCCCCCCCACCCATTTGCACACTCATCTGCAGTGTACACACCAGGTCTAGCTTCTCTCAGCAGGATAGGTCAGACTTTTCTGCTCTCAAATTCTAGTACAAATACGTTATGTGACTTTGGTATTGTCTTCATATGTTAGTGCTTTAAATATATAATTGAGAAGAACATGGAACTGTAGTTGTCATTCATAGGACTGCTATAAAAATTAAATGAAATGCTGCATATAGTGCTTGTCTGAGATCTAATAAAATCTAAGACATTACAAAACCATAAAATACGTGAAACAGTAAAAAACTAAGAAATGTAGCCTGGTCAGAGAATTATTATTATTATTATTGCATATCTATTTATGTTGTTTGTGCTACATTGAGCATGTGAAGGTCACAGAACTACTTCTGAGAGCCATCTTCTTTCCAGCATGTGGGTCCAGGATGACACTTGGGCTGGCAGTCCTGTGGCAGTACCTTTTCCTGCTGAGCACAGGACATTACTTTTATTGGTACCGTTCAGCACTATGTACCGTATCTCTTTAAAGATCGGCAATTCTTCTGGAACTTGTGATAACGGTAAATAGACAAATGTATGCAGGACAAGCTGGGCATGTTGCTGCACGCCTATATAGTTCCAGCACTTAGGCCATGCGGCCATGAGGATCAAAGGTTCAGAGTCAGCCTCAGTACACAGTGCTATGGAATAATCCTCCTGTTCACTGGGAATATGCATGACTCTAATTGGCTAATAAGAGCTGATTGGCCAATGGCTAGGCAGGATTTTCAGGGCAGAGAGAATGCTGGAAAGAAGGGCGGAGCCTGAGGAGTCAAGAGGAGACAGTACGAGACACAGAACGAGCGAGCAGGATGAGAAGTACATAGATGAGTTCAACTAGCCTCAGGGCAGCATGGAGATTAATAGAAATGAGTTAAGTTATTAAAAACAAATCTAAGCTACTGGCCAAGCATTTATAATTAATATTAAGTCTCTGTATGGTGATTTGGGGAGTAGCTGGCAGGACAGAAAATCCAACTACAACATAGTGATGTCAAAAAATCTCATGAATAAAAAAAACTCAAACACCATGAAGGTAACAGAGATAGAATTCAATTAATTATAGTATATGTGTACAAATACAATAAGTACTATGTTTTACAAATGACAGCACAGAGCACATACTATTGTCTTAGAATGATATTCTCAGACTTTATCAAAAGCAGGGTATGAATGTAGTATCATGGTTTTACAGGGTTTTTAAAAATATAGTATTTCAAAATTATGTATATGTATCTGTGTGTGGGTGTGTGCGCATGAGTGAGGTGCTCAGAGGCCACTGGTGTCAAATCCTTTGAAGCTGCTGAGAATGGGACTCAGTTCCTCTGCAAGAACAGCTATCAGTCTTAACAGCTGTGCAGCCTCTGAAACTTTATTTCACTATATAATTTATTGACACTTTTTTTATTTTGTTTTGTTTTTTAAGAAATGGTTTTTCTGTATAACAATAGTTCTTACTGTCCTGGAACTTGCTCTATAGACCATGTTGGCCTTGAACTCAGAAATCTGCCTGCCTCTGCCTCCAGAGTGCTGGGATTCAAGGCGTGCATCACCACTGCCCTGTAACACAAATCAAATTTTAAGTCAATATACTTTATGTAGATGTACTTGTACAGATATATAACAAGGGGTTGCCAGTCATGATTCTGTGCAGCAGGACCCCTAAGTGGCTTTACTATATCTGGCTTTTCTCCTCCATACTTACTGATCCTACAGTTTCAGCTGTGAAAAGTAGTTTGTCTAGCTGTGATACATAGTATCTCATGCTACACAGATTTAACCTGGAAATTTCCACAAACCTTTGTCTGATGCTGCTCTTTTAGTGTGTTCAAGTATGAGGTGCTCTGGTTCCCATGGTATTGTTTTCCCTTTCTTTTTTCCACGTCTTCTTTTAAAGTGATGGGCAAAAAAAATTACAGATATAGCACTCACAGCAGTTACCACCAACAACTTTTTAGCTACTGGTGAAAATTTGATCTGCAAAAGATTGGAAAAAACAAAACTCTTAGTGTTATTTACTAGAAAAACCTGTTTCTAGTTGTGGCATGGCTCAGCCCTAGCACACATCTTTAATCTAAGAGCTTTCTGCTTGAATATTATAAATAAAATTAAATAAAGTCAACCACAGGTCAAGCAGTGGAACAAGCAACCAGTTGACAGAAAGTGAACATAGGATTATTAAGAAAAAAACATAGAGAATAAGAGTCAAGAGGATGGAGAGAGAGATGCACAGGAAATAGAGGGGCATGCAGTTTGAGATGGCAGGGAGAAAGAGGAGGCTTCTGAAATACTGGCTGAGGAGGAAGGTCAGCTGGGTGCTTTCTCTGCCTCTGTGACCAGCAGGCCTTCACCTCAGCATCTGGCTCCCGAGTTCTTAACGGTAAAACTGAACAACTGAAATTTTGTTAAAAATAATCAGCTTTTGATCCCAGCATTTGGGAGACAGAGGCAGGTGGATCTCTGAGTTCAAGGATAGTTTACAACAAAAAGAACCCCCCCACACACTAAAAAACGAAGATTCAGTTGCATGGATTAATCATCATGTGGTCAAGAATTATTCACAGGATTGAATTATTTTATGTACATATTTACTTTGAAATAACGTTTATTTCAAACTTTGATAACTTCAGAGCTGTTATAGATAATAAATAATAAATTAAATAGTTTAATCTTATAGTTAAAACAGAGACTGGACAGCACTGAAAGAGGAATACATAGGTTCTTCATAATGTTTACAGAGAAGTAAGATCTAATTTTAGTTTTTGTGGGGGGAGGTCAAGACAGAGTTTCTCTGTGTAGCTCTGGCTGTCCTAGAACTCACTCTGTAGACCAGATTGGCCTCAAACTCAGAGATCCTCCTGCCTCTGACTCCTGATGCTGGGATCAAAAGTGTGTGCCATCGCCACCGCCTGAATCTTCTATATGAACGATTAGCAAGATTTTTAACTACAGAAAAGATTAATCAGACTTTATAGCTGGGATCAGTTTTTTTAAAATGAATCTGGAATTTTAAGCAAACGGAAGTTAACAACATATTTCTAAATACCACAGAAATAAGTGATTTTGTTCATAGACTAATTAGAAAATATTTTGAGAACGCTACTATCTGGACAATCAGACAACTTGGCGCCAACCCCCACTCCTGGTCTCCATGGAGCAAGGCATATACGCAATGCCCAGCATACACAAAAGCAAAACAACCATACACATAAAATACAAATATTTTTAAATTAGAATAAAAGATACTAACAACAGAATACAGCCCACAAAATGAGGAGAATGATCTGGAAACCATATACCTGTAGGATGGCCACCACAGGGAAAAAAGATCACAGGTATTAGCAAAGCTTCGGGAATGTAAAAGCGTAGCTGCCATGGAAACCAGCATAGCAGCTCCCCCAAAATAAAAAGAGTGAACATGTGATTCAGAAATTCCACCAATAAAAAATAATTCTAAAAAAAAAACAAAACCCAAATCAGAGTCTTTCCTGTCCTCCCATCTTCATGTTTGGGTGTCTGTGTACACACAGCAGGGGAGTAAGGATACCACTAGGGTCTTTGCAAACCCCTGTGTAACACTGAACCTGGAGATCACTCTTCAGGTCAGATGGGCTGGCTGACAGCACCAAGACCTCCAATGACTAGGAAACAATGTGTGTCCCTACTGTGCCTGGCTTTTCTGTTTGCTTGATGCTTTAATGTGTATTCTAGAGATCAAATCTGAGTGTTCATACTTGAACTGAGATATCGTCCCAAACCCCTTTATAGTCCAGGCCGTCCTTAAATCCCTAGTCTTCCTGCCTTTGTCTCCGGAGTGCTGAGATCACAGGTGTGCAGCACTGTGACGGGTTAAAAGCAGTCTTCCAGAGATTATTTACACATCCATGATCACAGACGCATTCAAGATGGCTAACACCTTGGAAACATGGAAACAATCCAAGTGGTTTACAGATAGATGAAAATAAAAGCAAAAATTTGTATATCCACACAACGGAATATTCATTACACATTAAAAAGAAAATTCCAATATGTGCTACAATGTGGATAAATCTTCAAGATATTATGCTTAGTAAAAAACACATGAATAATGGTATTAAGCCATTATGTCACCACACCTGGGAAAATTCCAATATGTGCTACAATGTGGATAAATCTTCAAGATATTATGCTTAGTAAAAAACACATGAATAATGGTATTAAGCCATTATGTCACCACACCTGGATAAGAAAGTATTTTAAAGTAATACAGTATTCATACACATATTTTAATAAAACATATTTATATGAAGATAATATATTATGAAATATGTATATGAATACATACACATCACAAAATAGTTTTTTTTAAAGTAGGTATTAACTACTCTAGCATTTTGACTATGTTATGTGAAATCCTCAGGGGCTGGGAGTATAACTCAGTGGCAGTCTACCTGCTTAGCAAATTCTAGGTTCAAACCCCTAGTACCACAAAACAAGACAGCCTCAAGTGAAGCAAATATCACAAACTAATTACACGGAACAATATAAACATGCTATTCGAATTCAGTTCACTTCCATGTTTACCTGGGAGAGAGAATAGTACCAAGACACAGGGAGGTCAAACACTCTCAGGGCAGCCGTCTTCAGGGAGAACTGTGATTGGCTGACTGCTTCTTCTGACATGACTCCTTTCTGATCTTAATTCAGTGAAATATAAATTAGTCAGCCAGAGGGATTGCCCGCTGCTTTATCCATGAAAGATGCAAAGTTCAATTCTTGCCAGGTGTGGTGGTTCATGCCTTTGAATCCAGTTCTTGGGAGGGAAAGGCAGGCAGATTTCTGTGAGTTTGAGGTTAGTGTGATCTACATGGCGGATTCCAGGTCAAACAGAGATACATAATGAGGCCCTGTCTCCCAAAAAAAGGGAGGGGAGTTAAAAATTCCGGTAAAATTAGAAAACTGACTCCTGACGTGGTTCTCTGATGCCCACAAGAACATTTAAGCTCCGGTCAGTTTTGTATGACATTGCAATGGAGCTGAAACTGCATTTATACGTTACCAAAATAGCAAAGGAGAACATGGGCTGTTTACACTTAGTCTTAACCAAGAGGTTAATGATGAAAATGGGGTAGTTAATTTCCAAAATCAAGTCATAATTTTTCCTTAGAAAACAACAGGTTCTACCAGAGCACAGGATGAATGAGAACACACTACAGTACATGTATGTATGAAGATTACATGAGTGAAAAACCTGTGTCTGTTAATGTTTAAAAAATGTACGGTGCAAGAAGAGGCGTGGAAAGAACTGTGCTTTCTAGACAAGCGGTTCTTGGGCTTCCTAATGCTGTGACAAACCCTTTAGCACAGTTCCTCATGCTGTAGTGATCTCCAACCATGAAATCATTTTCATTGCTACTTTGCAACTGTAAATTTTCTGCTGTTATGAATGGTAATGTAAATACTGGTGATTTCTGATGGTCTTAGGCCACCCCATTATGGTGATATATCGTATATTTAATAGAATAGTCTGAAATATCAGAGAAAAGAGCCCTATGGCCACAGAGCCTACAAGGTCAAGGAGTGGTGACCCACACCTTTAATCTCATCACTTGGGGAAGGCAGAGATCCCTCTGGATTTCTGTGTGTTCAAGGCCTAACAGCCAGGCTGTAGTGGCTCACATCTTTAATCCTAGCTCTAGGGGAGTTGAACCAGCAACTTAAATAGCCGGGCAGGGAAAGAAAGATAAGGTAGGGTGTCTTCCCTTTGGCTGAGGACAGAGAGGTTTGCATTCCCGGAGACAGGCCTGAGGAGTTGGCTGGGTGAGAAGTGGCCATGGTTTGTTTCTCTGTCTCTCTGATGTTTCAGCTTTTCTCCAATATCTGGCTCCATGTTTTTATTATAATACCAAATAGAATTTGTTTAATACTCCATGAAAGGGTTTCTCAATAGTTCAATGGAGTCACGGCCCACAGTTGAGAACCACTGATTCTCTTTCTAGTTAAAGTTTATCTGTTTTAGTAACTTTAAATCTAATTCTTCTGGATTTCCTTCACATAAGTGTGCATGGGGTGCTGGCTGGAATTTAGACTACATTCTTGGGCATAGAAAGGAGACTCAGAATTCAGTAGCTAGACTGGATTTTCAGTTATTCTCACATTGCTGCATTTAAACAACATTCAACAAGTGTCATATGTGTACTACCATACTGCATAATGTATAAAAATTGTATGTATGTGTGGATGTCTCAGGGCACTTGGGGTTTCTTCTTCTACCGCATGGGTCCTGGGGATCAAACTTAAGTAGTCAAGCTTTTTAGCAAGTTCCTTAACCTGTTGAGCCATCTCACCAGCTCTTGACACTCTTGACACCAAAGGTCAGATACTGAGCTGGGCAGGGGTGGCACACACCTTTGGTCCCGGCACTCAAGAGGTAGAGTGAAGCGGGCAGATCTCTGAGTTTGAGGCCAGAGTGGTCTAAAGAATGAGGTCCAGGGCACATGCGGAAACCCTGGCTCGAAAAACAAAAACACAGTCTGATATGTATGTGCTTATGTATTTTATTATAAATGAGGTGTTATAAATGCAGGCTGGTCGTCTGCAACTGAGCTGAAGCCCTCAGGCTCTAAAGCACTGAGACTCCAGGCACTGGTCACCATACCCACCTACAAAGAGTCTGATATGTAACAAAGCAGACACTTGGAGACCCTAGACTAAAAACATGATGCCTGCTGGGGACAGAGACCAGTGGCTGAAGCATTTGTCACACAAGCTGAAGGACCAGAGAACCCTGTAAACTCTGGCTGGGCTTAGAGGGCTGTCTATGATTCTAGCCTCCAATTTAGAGACAAGAGAGCCCTAGAGCAAGCTTGCTGACAAGACTAGTGGCTTATGGTTCTGGGGCTGACGAAGAGGACCCAAGCCAATGAAACAACATGAGAAATCTGCCAAGGATGGTGGCTCTCAGCATCCAACTCCAGCCTCCATAGGCACACACATACTCACACTTATGTCTACAAACTTCCACTTCCTCCCACAAAGGTTTAGTGTAACCCTGTAACACAGTTCCTCATGTTGTGGTGACCCCCCAGCCGTAGTTGTTTTCTTTGCTGCTTCATAACTGCAATTTTGCTGTTATTTATTGTAATGTAAATATCTGTGTTTTCCAATGGTGTGAGGCAACTCCTGTGAAAGGGTTGTTTCAACCCCACAAAGGGATCATGACCCACAAGCTGAGAACCGCTGTGTCTAGAGTCTGGGTACCTACAGAATTACTAGCTCACTGCTGTTACCAGTGCACTTAGCTGCACACAGTAAATACATTTATAAAGTACAAATCATCGCACGACTGTAATTAAGAAATATTCTGTGTGGGATAGAGAGGTGCTCAGCTGTTAAGAGCACTGGCTGCTTTTCCAGAGGACTGGGGGCTGATTCTCAGCTCCCATAATGATGGCTCACAACCATTGCTAATTCTCTCTAGTCCCAGGGAATCCCATGCCCTCTTCTGGACACCATGGGCACTGCGTGCATGTACCTCATGCATAGACAATACACACAAGCAAAACACAAGAGGATTAAAAACAAAACAAAACCAAAACCAAACAATCAAAAACACTGTCTGGTGACAAAGATGCTTATTTAAATTTGCTGCAGTACTTTGTTCAAACAATCTTGACAAACCATTATTTTTAAATTCTCTTTTCATTCCACCAAGGAAAGCTGTATTCAAATGCAATCATTACTAACTGAAAAACTTCAAAAGTAGGCATTTCAGACGTTCACGAAAGTATAATTAAAATAAACATGAAAGCAGTTTCATGACTATTCAAATTTATAAGAGAAATCTTAAAACATCACTAAAAATTACTCCATGCAGTCCATTTCAAACACTGGCCTATTAAAATTGCCATCAACAGCATTTTCATTTTAAACATCCTACAACTCTTAACTCTATAAGCAGGAAACAAATCTAAACTATGTAACCAATTTGACATGAAGCATGAAATCTACACAACTTAAGTCTCAGGAGGAATATAGATAGACTGTCTCTCTCTGGGGGTGGTGAGGTGGGCTGGCAGGGTTTCAGGTAGGCCAGGCAAGCCTCGAATTCACTATGTAGGGGAGAATGACCTCGGATCTCTGATCCTCCTGCCTCCACCTCCCTAGCTAAAATTACTGACACGTGTGCACCAACTCCCCTGGTTATCCAAGATGTTTTCAATGCAGTAGAAGTCATTACTAACAACAACGGGATAACAAGAAGAGTCAGTGAGATCTGTTTAAAACAAGATAGCTAATGGTCACACCTGTAATCCCATCATTTGGAGGCTGAGACAGGATTATCACCAGCTGGAGGCTGGTGGCCACGGTAAGTTCCAGATCTGGTGGGCTACAGGATGGCACGCTGAATAAAAATAATCATGCTAAAAACAAGATGCCTGGGGCGTCTCCCAGTAGAGTAGGATCTCAGCGATTTTGGTCAGAGGCCCATGGCTTCTCCAGGCGCCCTGCGACAGGCTTCATCTAGCACCTAAGCAGCTGCACAAGGTTCCCAGCTTGAGCTCTACGCACCCCGGATTTCCTCACTCAGCACTTGCCCAGCTCTCTCTGCACACGGATTTCTCCGTCCTGCATTGCTCTCTGCACCCCGATCTCCGCCCGCACTGCTCTCCGTACCCCGATCTCCGCCCGCACGGCTCTCCGTACCCCGATCTCCGCCCGCACTGCTCTCCGTACCCCGATCTCCGCCCGCACGGCTCTCCGCCCCCCGATCTCCGTCCGCACGGCTCTCCGTACCCCGATCTCCGCCCGCACTGCACTCCGCACCCCGATCTCCGCCCGCACTGCTCTCCGTACCCCGATCTCCGCCCGCACGGCTCTCCGTACCCCGATCTCCGCCCGCACTGCTCTCCGCCCCCCGATCTCCGCCCGCACTGCTCTCCGCAGCCCGATCTCCGCCCGCACTCCCCTGCTCTCCGCACCCGGGTTCTCTTCCGCGCGGCCCGCCCTCGCCGCCAGCCCCGCGGCCGTCCGCACCTGCACCTTATCCGCCTCCCAGCGGCAGCCCACAGAGCAGCCTCGGGCTGTGGGAGGCGGAGTCCTTCCGGGGTTAGGACGCAAAGGTAAGGAAAGTGAAGGGCTACGGGCGGACTGCGTGAGGGGCTGCGCGCGAGGCCGCTCCCGCCATATTTGTTCAGGGCAGTGGGCTCTGTCTAGAATTACAACCTTTTCTACACCTGCCAATGGATAGTATAGGAGTTGGTAACCTTTTAGGACGATAGGACCGTTCAGGGAATTTGGTTAAACTATGGAGCTTTTCTATGTAAAAATGGTCATGGCCATTCATTATTAAAGAAAATATAATGAACACACAGTACGCATGTGCACGGACACACATACACACCTTTTTGAGCTCCAGAAACCCATCGTGGATACCAAATTAATAACTTTGGCGCTGGAAATATTGATCCCTGGTAGAGTTTGTGCTGAGCATGTATGATGCTCTCCAATGGATGACCCCACCTCCATCCCCAAATCCAAGCAAGCACCTTCTATCACAGACCCTGAGTCCTCAAGTGAACTAGGTTACAGACATAGCAAATGGACCTATATAAATGGTGCATTTATTATTAGCTTAAATTCTCTGTGGTTGCTGGTCGGTGGTGATGGAGTGCACCTTTAATTCCAGCACTTGGGAGGCAGAGACAGGTAGATCTCAGTGCATTCGAGGCCAGCATGCTCTACAAAGCAAGTTTCAGGAGAACCAGGACAGGGTAACCCTTTCGCGAAAAAGCTAAAAAACAAACAAACAAAAAATTCTTTACTTTTTTTACCCCCTTCGCCCCCGACTAAGTTAGGAAACCTAAGGATAGCAATGAAGTTGAGTTAAATATTCTAGATTAAAGGCTAAATATCAAACACTAGGGGGCTGGGGGCACAACTTAGTAGTTGAGAACTTTCGTTTTCTTGTGCAGATTCAGCTAAGGTTCCCACTATCGACCATGGGCAGCTCACAACTGGCTTTAAGTCTAGTTCCATGAGGATATGATGCTCCTTCTGGCTTCGGTGGGCACCTGCATAATGGTAGTACACAGACAAACATGTCAATTAAATTGTCTCTCTTCAAAGCAGCAATCACAGCTGTTTAAACAGCTGCATCAGTTGCTTGCCTGCTCTGAGGGTACTCTGGAACCCCCTCCCCCCAAAATAAACCCACAGAGGACCTTAGTTACTGAGCAAGGTGATGAGGTAACTTGGATCTTGATGGAATATGCTAAAACACTGAAAAAAAATCTCAAGGCAAGACTTTCTGTAGATGAGATGTTGTCTGGGAGAGGCATGTATTTCTTATTTCTTTTTTAAAAATATATTCTATTTAATATATACAAACATAACACCCTCCTAAACTCTTATATAGTAAACATGCATGGTGTGATACTCTGTCCTCTGGGCAGGTCATCAGAGAAGCTGTGGTGAGCAACAAGAAACCCTGACCTGATTGGACCCACTAGCATGTCCCATGGAGGGCACACAGGCTCATGCAGTCCCCCATCTCTGAGGATATATATGTGGCTAACAATTGCTAGAGGCATAAGAGATACTGATTGCTGATATAGCTGCCCTTAAGTGGTCCGTGCTTGAATAATCCCAATTAAATTTATTGGCTCACCAAGTTGCATGTGAATGAAAACATTTATTTGGCCTTTCTATTGTTCTATCTGGGTTACTAGAAATGGACTCCCTGGAAAAAGTTATTTCATAAAAATTGAAAATATTAATCATTTGGATATCAGTGAGAGCAAATAAGCAACATCTGAAATAGGCTGAAAATAGAGGATAGTGGCACTCAGAGAGACTCTCCCAAGTGGGAAGCTTCCATTCTCTT
>PVIH01021889.1:8160-28673 GCA_004025045.1 Sigmodon hispidus | reverse complement strand
ACACACACACACACACACACACACACACACACACACACACACACTTGACCAAATCTAACAACTAATATTAACCAGAATTTATTTTTGAGCATTTGGTTCCTTTTCCCATGGCAAGCACCATACTGAAGCTCGCATTTGCAATTTTTTTATCTAAAAAATATACACCTAGCATTTTTCAATTTTAGATGCTATAGATGTTTATTAAAAGTAATTTGTTGTATGCAGTATTTTGTGACTTGCATTTTTTCAAAATGTTACCAATATTGATTAAGTTGTTATATTCATTCACTTTTTATGATATGCAGAAAATATTCTTTTGTGTAATTATATCACTATTTTCATGTCAATGGACACATTGATGATGTTGTCCTCATTATTTTGTTACTATAAGTAGATCAACTAAAGTATGATTGTAAATGTTTCCTCATATATATATCCTTTAAATGTATTATTTTATTAATTCTTTGAGAATTTTATACACATGTACAATTATTTTGATCACACTCACTTTCAATTCTTTTTTCTAACTCCTCCTGGATCTATCCATTACCATCCACCTGCCTCTCAACTCCACGACAACCTTAAGACTTAAAAAAAATGGTTCTTCTCTATATACACCAATGTGGAGCCACCCACTGGGACATGGTTTACCCACTATTAAAAATGACAGACCCTCCATTCCCTAGTAGCCATCAACTACCAATAGTTCCTAAGTAGGAGTCAGGGCTCATGAACCCTTCTGCCTCCATGCTGAAATGCTACTGGCTTGATCTTATACAAGCAACCACAGCTTTTGTGAACTAATGAGGACATTGGTCCTGTCATGTCTCTAAATACTGTTTAATCCTAGCTGCTCTTGACCTCTGTCTTTTACAATCTTTCTGTCCCTTTTTCTATGATGCTTTCTGAGCCTTGATGCCAGAGAGTGTGATACAGCTGGCTCATTTATGCCTGAGAATGTCATAGGTACTTATTACTGTCCTTTTTTTTTTTTTGCATTTCTACATTAACCAGCATCTACTACAGAAGCTTCTCTGATGATGTCTGAGAACTGCACTAATATATGGGCATGGACATACAAATCAGAGTAGGAGACAATGTCCATTTAGCAAATTAACAGTAGCAGGTTCATCCCTGGGGTCTATGAACTTCCAAGCCATGTGTTTTTGGTCATGTTTACAGTATCAGGCATTTATTCTCTCTTGTGGAGTGGGCCTTAAATCCAAACAGAGAGTAGTTGGCTACTCCTATAACATTTGTGCTACTATTGCACTATGAGCATGTCTTGCCAGGGCGGTTCTAATTGTAGCACACAGGGTTTACAGCTGGGTAAAAGTGTTGGTGACTTTTCTCTCATGGTAGCCTACACAGCATCTTCTGATAAGATGAAGGCTAGCCAGAGGCTTCCTGATCAGTGCTACTCTGATTTTTCTATGATCCATACCAAAGTGTGTGGTGTCTTCAGGAATAGGTTTTTATTGTCTAGTTCTGATGGGCAATCAGGAGCAATGACAATAGCCTGTGTATTATTTTTTTTTTGGGGGGTCTCTAGGACATTCCTGACCAATGATAACTCAAGGGGATTTATCCTTTACCTGACATTGGGCTTCTTAATTTGTCAACCTGTGGCTTCTAGAAGGGTCATTATCCCCATATGTAGAATAACTCCAATTAAACTCTCTTATAAATAAGTAAATAAATGTTTCTGTGTATGACATTTATAAAATAGCAAGTTTCCATGTGGCATTTTTAAATCATTAATGTTAATTATCCCTTTCCTGTTTCATTCTAGTTTCTATTCTCCCATCTCTCTCCCCACATAAACCTCCCTTCTCATTATTTCCCATTTTCCTTTACTTAAGCAATCCCTCTCACGGCCTCTTTCTAGTTACACACAGACACACAGACACACACACACACACACACAGAGAACTGACTCCATGATCTGCATATGAATGAGAATATGGTGTTTGTTTTTCTGGGTCTAGATTGCCTCACTAAATATAATTTTCCAGTTCCACCTATTTATTTCAAAAATTCATTTTTCTTTACAGCCAAATAAAATTTCATTCATCTATATTTCATCCATTCATCAGCTGTCAGGCATCTCGGCTATTTCTGTATCTTAGCTGTTGTGGACAGAGAAGTGATAAACATGAATGAGTATCTCTGTAGAAGAATATAGAGTCTTTGAGTATATTCCTGGGAGTGGTATAGCTGGGATGTATGATGGATATGTTAGTAGCTTTTTGAAGAATTTCAATACTGATTTTCACAGTGGCTATAGCACTTAGCTAGTGCTAATTCAACTTTGTAAGAATAATACATTGTATCAGTGTACAATGCAGTGCCTATAGGAGGAGAATGCTCACTTTAACACTTGGCTTTGCCAGCATTCTCAGTCTGTAAATTCAATGAAAGCATCCAGAAAGTATTTGGAGTCCTTGACGTTCATTTCTCTACTGTTAGGACTGAGTCAATGCTTAGATGTATTCAGTACATCTAATTATGGACCTGAGAGAATGTCTTCATTTTTAATAATCATTGCTTAATATCTTTCAGTAGAGTTCCTTTTTCAGTTGTTTATTGTGGAAAAATGTAGTGCTATTGACTATCTAAAGAGTAAAAATCAACACTCACACACTCTGGCAACATCTGCTTCCTTCCTTCCATCCCTCCCTCCCTTTCTTTATTTTGAGAATCTTGGAGCTCATATTTGTAATAAGTTTCTGGCCTGGCCTAGTCCCAAGGTCTGGATCTGCCCATCATTGAATAGCCCCCCCCCCATTCCCAGATGACTCAGATGCTTATATTAATTTCATTCTACTTGGCCTATGGCTCAGGTATATTGCTAGCTAGCTCCTGCATCTTAATTCAACCCATTTTCATTAATCTGTCTTGCCATGTGGCCCATGGCTTACCTATGTTACTTTTACATATTGATTCTTGGGCGGCTGGATGGTGTCTCTTTGGCTTCTCTCTGGTGTCTTGGCTTGTTTTTCCTGTTCCCAGAGTTTTCTTAGTCTGGTAGCCCCTCTCACACTTCCTGTCTGCCTTCTGGCTAGTCAGCTTTTTATTAAACCACTAGGAGGGACAAATGTTAACAACATACCAGAATATACTCCCACAGCACATATTCTTCTGCCTTTCCCTAGCACAGGGATTACAGGCTTTGCCACAATACCAGACTTAACTATTGTTTTCAATAGAAAGATTTTGTTGTTGATATAGAAAAACAATTATGCTTATCAATTAATCTTATATCTTATTATATTACTATTCTATGTTAATAATTCTAATAATCTATATATAGGCTTCTGTTTTATTTCATTTTATGTAGGCAAACTTTGTGTACAAACTTAAGGCTTAATTTTTCTCATTATAATAACTTATTTATGAACATTTCTTCACTTATTAAAGCTAAAATTTCTCTTTTGTGTCAGAAATGAAAAGGGGGGACATAACAACACACACCAGAGAAATCCAGAGAATCATTAGGTCATAGTTCAAAAACCTGTACTCCACAAAATTGGAAAACCAGAAAGAAATGAACAGTTTTCTGGATAGATGCCCCTTATCAAAATTAAATCAAGACCAGATAAACCACTCAAATAGACTTATAACTCTTAAGGAAATTGAAGCATGTAGCCAGATGATTCAGGCCAATAGGGCCCAAGATTCAGCCCTGTAACCCTACAGCTGCTTAGCCCCAAATAATCATGCAAAGGCTTATATTAATTATAAGTTGTTTGGATTTGGTTCAAGCTCATTACTTGCTAGCTCTTTCAATTTAACTCGTTTTCATTAGTCAGTATATTGCCATGTGGCTCTTCGCTTACCTGTGTTTCTTTACATCTTGCTTCCTTGGGCAGCAGCTCACAGTGTCTCCATGTGTGTACGCCCTCCTTCCCCTTTATTTATTCTTGCATTTTCTGCCTGCCTCTAAGCAGGCTAGCCATAGGCCAAAATACTTCCTTTATTATCCAATGGTATTCATAGCAATAAGAAAGACGGCCTATATCAGAAGCAGTCATTAAAAGTCTCCCAACCAAAAAAAGCCCAAGGACAGATGGTTTCAGTAAAGAATTCTACCAGAATTCTAGAAGGAACATTGCCAAACTCTTTTTATGAGGCTATAGTCACCCTAATCTCCACACAAAGATGCAACAAAGAAAGAAAATTTCAGACCAGTTTCCCTCATGAACATTGATGCAGAAATAATAAAATACTGGCAAATTGAGTACAAAAACACATAAAAAAATCATCTGACATGATCAAGTAGGTTTCATACCAGAGATGCAGGGATGGTTCAACATATAAAAATCTGCCAATGTCATCCACCATATAAACAAATTGAAAGAAAGAAAAAACCCTGCATGATCATCTCATTAGATGCTGAAAAAAACTTTGATAAAATTCAACACTGTTTATGATAAAGGTCTTGGAGAGATCAGGGATACAGGAACATACCTAACCATAATAAAGACAATATACAGCAAGCCTACATCCAACATCAAACTAAATGGAGAAAAACTAAATCCATCCCTTTAAAATTAGTAACAAGACAAGCCTGCCCACTCTCTATACCTATTCAATATAGTACTTGAAATCCTAGTTAGAGCAATAAGATAACAAAGGAAGATCAAGGGGATACAAATTATAAATGAAGAAGTCAAACTTTTGCTATCTGCAGATAATATGATAGTATACATAAGTGATCCCAAAAATTTTACCAGGGAACTCCTACAGCTGATAAACACCTTCACCAATGAGGCAAGATACAAGATTAACTAAAAAAAAAAAAACCCAAATAAACAACCAAATAGTCCTCCTATATACAAATGAAAAATGAGCTGAAAAAGAAATCAAGGGGGGGGGGTTGGAGAGGTGGCTCAGAGGTTAAGAGCACTAACTGCTCTTCCAGAGATCATGAGTTCAATTTCCAGCAACCACATGGTGGCTCACAACCATCTGTAATGAGTTCTAGCATCCTCATCTGGCATACAGGGATATATCAGACAAAATAATAAATAAATTTTAAAAAATTAAAAAAAAGAAATCAAGGGAATATTACTCTTTACAATAGCCATAAATAACATAAAATATCTTGGGGTAACTCTAACCAAGCAAGTGAAAGGCCTGAATGACAATAACTTTAAGTCATTAAAGAAAGAAATTGCTTTTGGATAGACAGGATCAACACTGTAATAATGGTAATTTTACCAAAAATAATGATAAATTTTACTAAAATCTACAGATTCAATGCAATCCCCACCAAAATCTCAACACAATTCTTAACAGACCTCAAAAGAACAATACTCAAATTCATATGGAAATGAAAAAACAAAAACAAAAACAAAAACCCAGGATTGCCAAAACAATCCTGTATAATAAAGGAAATTCTGAAGGCATCACCATCCCCAACTTCAAGCTCTACTATAGAGCTATAATAATAAAAATGGCTTGATATTGGCATAAAAACTGACATGTGTATTAATGGAATTGAACTGAAGATTCTGACATTATTTCTCACATTTATGAACACCTGATTGTAGTGGGATTATGTTGTTACATTGTAAATAATTGTCCTGTCTACTGGTTTAATAAAAATGCTGATTGGCTGAAGGCAGACAGGAAGTGTGGGCGGGGCTACCAGACAAAGAAAACTCTGGAAACAGGAAGAACAGAGCAGAGACGGCAGAGATGCCAGGGACACAGAAGAAAGAAGCTGAAATGCTCCTGAGGAAAGGTACTGAGCCACGTAGCTGAACAAGATAAGAATCATGGGTTGGGCTGGAGAGATGGCTTAGAGGTTAGGAGCACTGAATGCTCTTCTGGAAATCCTGAGTTCGATTCCCAACAACCACATGGTGGCTCACAACCATCTATCATAAGATCTGGTACCCTCTTCTGTACACTGTATACATAGTAAATAAATATAAAAAAAAAGAATCAAGGGTTGAGTTAAGATAAAGAGTTAGCAAGTTATATGCCTGGGTACTAGGTCAATCAGCATAAAATTAATATAAGCATCTGTGTGTTTATTTGGTGTTAAGCGGCAGTGGGGCTGCAAGTGGGTCTGAACCTTGGGGCTAGGCTAGAAAGTCCAGGCCAGAAACATACTACCACACCCAATTTTTGATAAATAAACCAAAAATATATGCAATGGAAAAAAGATAGCATTATCAACAAATGGTGCTGGCATAACTGGATGGTGACATATAGAAGAATGCAAATAAATCCATGTCTATCACCATGCACAAAACTCAAGTTCAAATGGATCAGAGGCCTCAATATAAATTCCATTACACTGAACCCAATAGAAGAGAAATATAGAAAACAGCCTTGAATGTATTGGCACAGGAGACCACTTCCTAAATATAACATCAGTAGCACAGACACTGAGAGCAACAATTAAGAAATGAGACCTCTTGAAACTGAGGAGCTTCTGTACTACAAAGGCCAATAAAACAAAACAAAATCCTACAGAATGGGAAAAGATCTCCACCAACCTTACATCTGACAAAGGGCTGGTCTTTAAAACATATAAAGAATTCAAAACCCAGGTATTAAAATACCAAATAACTCAATTTAAAAATGGAGTACAGACCTAAAAAGAGAATTCCAAATAGAAGACTCTCAAATGGTTGAAAAACACTTAAATAAGTGCTCAACATCTTTAGCCATCAGAAAAATGCAAATTAAAATAACTCTGAGAAACCATCTTACACCTGTCAGAATAGCTAAGATCAAAAACACCAATTACAGCCTGTGCTGGAGGGGATGTGGAGCAAGGGAAACACTCCTCTATTGCTGGTGGGAGTGTAAACTTGTACATCCACTCTGGAAATCAGTATGGCAGTTTCTCAGAAAACTAGGAATCAATCTACCTCACAGTCCAGCAATACCACATTTGAGCATATACCCAAAGGATACACATTCATATCATAAGAACATTTGCTCAGCTGTGTTCATAGTAGAATTATTTGTAATAGCCAGAACCTGGAAACTGCAGCAGTTAAAAAAAAAAATGACATCTTGAAGTTTTCAGGCAAATGGATAGAACTAAAAAAAAATCATCCTGAGTGAGGTAACCCAGACCCAGAAAGACAAAAGTAGTATGTACTCACGTGTAAGTGGATATTAGACATAAAGCAAAGGATAACCAAACTACAATCCACAACCCTAGAGGACCCGAAAAGAGACATCTATGGATTCCCCCTGGGAAGGGGAAATAGATAAGATAAACTGAGTAAATTGGGAGTATGGAGGGGGGAAGGGAAGGCAGGAAGAAAACATGAGGAGACAGGATGGTAGAGTTGTGGGAGGGACAGAGAGGGAGAACAACAAAATAGATATCTTGACAGAGGAAACTATTTTGGAGCTACAGAGAAACTTGGTGCTAGGGAAATTCCCAAGAATCCACAAGGATGACCTCAGCCAAAACTAAGCAATAGTGGAGAGGGAGCCTGAACTGACCTTTCTCTGCAATCAAATTGATGACCACCCTAATTGTCATTATAGAACCTTCATCCAGCAACTGATGGAAGCAGATGCAGAGATCTACAGCTAAGCACTGGGCCAAGTTCCCAGTCCAGAAAGAGGAGGAATTATATGAGCAAAGGGGTCAAGATCATGATGGGGAAACCCACAGAGACAGGTGACCCGAGCTATTGGGAGCAGACAGACTCTGAACTGACAGCTGGGGAACCTGCATGAGCTCTAACGAGGCTCTCTGAATGTGGATGACAGTTGTGTGGCTTAAGCAGTTGGTGGGCCTCTGGCAGTGAGGCCAGGATTTATTCCTGGTGCATGAACTGGCTTTTCTGGAGTTTATTTCCTATAGAGGGATACCTTTCTCAACCTTGATACTGGGGGGAAGGGCTTGGTCCTGCTTCAACCTGATATCCCAGACTTTGTTGTCTCCCCATGGTAGGCTTTATCTTCTTTGAGGAGTGGATGGTGGAGTGGAGTGGGGAGGATAAAAGCTAAGGGATGTGTGGGAGGAGGGAGGGAAGAGGAACTGTGGTTGGTATATATAAAAAAACTTTAAAAAATGTCAAAAAAGGGCTCTGTGGATCTCATATATTACTTATACATATCTAGGTTTACATTTTAATAAACCTCTTCAGGCTTTGAATTCAAATACAGAAATAAATGTGTGAAGACGGATAAAAATTTCTCTTTTGTGCTTTTAAGCCCTTCTGCTTCCCTCATAGCACTGCTGATGTTGTATTGTTTTTGTCTGATTACTTGTCAATCTTCTTTATAATCCCATGAATTCTTTGAAAACAGACTAACTGCCCCTAAGTCTATGGTGTGCAGTAAGTCTTGGCCCAGAGTGAACATTTGAGAATAATAGTAAGTACCCATTGAGCACTGGGACGTGTACTTTACATAGGCTATTTCATTTAATTCTCTTTCTAACGTAAGATAGATACAACCATTGTTTCCTTTTTCAATGAGCAAACCAAGACCCAAAGAGGCTAAGCGGCTTACCAAAGGCTACATAGCCAGGAAGAAGTGAAACTCAGATTTGAATTCAGACTTAATCTTTAATATTTTCTCTAGATTAGTAACTTCTTTTGCTGTGATAAAATACCATAACCAAAAGCAACATACAGAAGAAACAGTTCTTGTCTTAACCTTCCAGAGGGAGAGTCCATATGCTGGGGAAGTCATGGCAGGAGCCAGCCAGAGCAGGAAGCTGAGAGGTCACATCTGCAACTGCACAAAGGAAGTAGCGACAATAAGCGGGAGATGGGGTGAGTCTGTAACCCTCCCAAATCAACCTCAGCGATGTCTTCCTCCTAAAGATTCCATATTCTCTCAAACGACACCACCGAGTGGGAACCATGTGTCCATTATTTAAACGAGAACATTTACTTTTCTTCACCATGTCCCTGGTGAGTTAATGAGCTAATGGATGGGAGGAAGTATTGGAACACCTCCTTCAGTTTCTAGGAGTTTTAGGAAGATCTCTTGGGGGGAGTCTCTCATTTCCAGAGATCACAAGGCTATCAGTTCTGGATATCTCAGGAAGTCCTCCTAGTTGCCAAGTCAACATGGATGGGTTCCGTTTTGCATTCTGTCTTTGAGAACAGTACTATGGCAGGGATTCAGTGACCAGCTGATGACCACAGGGAGTGCATTTCAGGCAACTTGGGAAGTGTAAGTTTAGACTTTTCCTGGTGTCAGAAGTGACAGAAAGCTCCAGGAATAGTATTCTCCCCACAGACCCCAGCTACAGATTTGAATTTGAACTCTGTACTTTTTGGAAGTGATGGGCTTGGGGAGCAGAAAGTGAAATTGTGATAAGAGGTTAAATGATTGTGCACTTGAAGGTCTTTCTGGATGTGGCCTTTGCCCACAAGGGGCTGAAAAACTGGGATCCCTGAAACAGGCTGGTAAACAGAAGAGTCTGGGCACACGTAGTCTCCATTCTGGCCCAGTAACTTCCTGAAGTGTGAATCTCCTCTTCTACTGGATTGGAACTACTCAAGTGCAGGGTCAAATTGTCAGACCTTCCTGAAGTGTCACAGTACCTAGAATGGCTGAGCACCATGAGCTTAGGGTTTCCCAAGTGTTCCAGAAGTGTTGTCTCTGGTATTGTTACTCTATCTTATTGCTAAGCAGTCAGTCTCAGAGAGACAAAGGGTTGCATGTAGCTTTTATACTGCTGCTGGGTCTATATGTGCGACACCATGTCTGCCTCTTTGCCTGGCTTTAGCATCTTGTGACTCGCCCCACAGGAGCCTTCTCAATTTTGCCAGCAGATGGCAGCACTGGAACGTAGAAACATCTAGTTTAGCTTGGTTTAGGAGCCTCCTTACTGGATGTGATCAGAACTTCAGCAGTTTTAGGCAGATATTTACTGAACACAGTGTATCCAAGTCATAATTATATGTATTACTTTAAACCTTAAATAACTTTGCCTGTCAGACAAAGTGAGATTGTCAGTTGTCTGTGGCCTTGGAGCTGGTATATGATTTGCTTGGAATTTGAACCAGGTTTCCTGCTTCTCAAAGATTATTTCTGCCTCTTAGTAGGCCCAGAACAAATGCTGATTAAGTGATTTTATGGCACAGAGTATGTCTAGAGTCTGAGACCTGCTGCCTTTGCTTCCTTAGAAGAAAAATTGTGATTCCTTCATATCTTTAATTTTAAAGAAACTTTGTGATCCAATGAGTTTCATCAGTGTTGGTTACAGGAGCTTGGCTGAAGGATTGCTTACTGGAACATGGAGACTTTACCAATGGCTGAGGAAATCCCTCCCCTCAACTGTTAGTTACATATAAATCCTCAGGGGGAGAGAGGATGCCATGAATCCTTGCCCTTCTAAAGCAGGGTGTTGACAGGCCTCTTCCGCAGACATGTAGTGCAGCCAGTCACACCTGCGGTGTGGTCAGGACCAGAGCTCAGTGCTCCACATTGATTCTTTACCTGTTTATATTTTTCTCTTGTGTTGTTCCCTGATCCTTGGGTGGTTGGGAAGATGGTAGAGATGTTTCCTTTATGGCTCAGTATTTATCCAGTAGAAGCTTGTTATCTGTGTTTTGACCATTTATCAATCGTCTCTTCAAGCACCGATGATGGCTGCAAAAAGAAGCCCTCTGACCCAAGCTGACAGCAGCATTCCTCCACAGATGTAAACATAGACGGGAATCTGACAGGCACATCCTGTCCATTTAGCAAAACAACTGCTGTTGCTTCCCTAGAAGTCGGATAACCTCTCAACAAAGAGGTTCTGACTGATAAAGAGCATCATAGTTTAGGAATTTTGTTTTAGAACAAGAAACACAACACCCGCCCCCCCCAAAATATAAAAACAGAAACCAAAATATACAAGACAAAGATCAATAAGATAAAAAAAATACCCAAACAAAACAAACTGAGACAAAAAGTCTAGAAAGGAACTGTTGGGTTTGTCTTGTGCCGGCCATCTACTACTGAATGAGGCCTACTCTGAAGTGCGGTTAATATACAGTGAGAGCCACTGGAGATAACTGATTTTTTCCTTTACCATCGAGTATCAGTTGCAGATATTTCCTTGGTTAGGTTTGGGATCCTAAACCACTTCTCACTCTTGGTGCTGGGGCCCTGTGTGGCCTGAACTTGTGCAGCTCCTGTGTGTGCTGCCACAGTATCGATGAAGTCATATGTGCATCAATTGTGTTGTGTCTAGAAGACACTGTTTTCAGGAGTCATTCATCATCTCTGGCTCTCATAATCTTCCCACCTTTTCTGCATAGATTCCTAAGCCCTTAGAGGAGGACTTCATGAAGACATCCCACTTAACCGAGTGCTCCAAAGTCTCATTCTTACACACACACACACACACACCAAGTTGAGAACACTAAAACTGGCATCCACCATCCAACCGTAAACAGACTTGTGCATCCTCTTTCTAGTCTCCTTGGTCTATAACAAAACATTTTCTTACTCAACAGCAGGCTTACTCTGTTGTGAATCTTTCTTCCTGGGAAAACCTGTATGCCCTTCCCACTGATTCAGACCACACAACTCTATCACTCTTCACCCAGAGAACCAGCAGCTACTTCCGTGGCCATGAACTTCAGATAGAAAGTGTAAAGTTTGCTTCTCATCACTCACTTCAATGTGTTTCTGATGGCTTGTGACTGGGAAGGAGATATTCAGCTTATTTTGACATGGCAGATCATCTAGGAGGCACCACAAACAAGCAGTTCAGAAGTTTTAATCAACAGAGAAACAATTACTAATCCTGGGTGTGTTTGGCAGAGCCCCAATCAGTTTCCAAGCCAGTTCTGGAGAACACTGTAAGTCTGAAAGCTACCTGCCTGCTTTTGCAGGGATGAACTCTGGAGCATCATACATGTTTGCAGATTTATAGCAAACATGTATGCCAGTGGAAACCAAAACCTTCCAAGTTTGATGTCCTGGAATACTCATTCATGGCACCAAGGCAGGAAGTCATTGTCTAAGTGATATCAGGCTAGGAAGTCAACATTCATGGCAGGGCTTCCTCCAGGCTTCTTGTTCTTAGGTCACCGTACCCTTTGGTTCTCAAAGATAGTACCTGGGATCTGTTTCAGTGCCTGGTCAGGAAAACCAGCACATGTGTCCACCTCTGTCTTTCTCAGCACTCTTACTATCAAGAGTTGAGGTTCAGGGCTAGACCAAGGTGTTGGCTCAGAGCTTTAGAGGACCAGCTATGCTTCCAGAGACCAGGCTTCAGTTCCACCATCCATGTGGTGGCTCACAAACTGTCTGGAACTCCAGTTTCAGGGGATCTGATATTGTCTTTTGACCTCTGTGGGCACCAGGCATTCACACAGTGCACAGGTATTTATAAAGGCAAAACTCTCATACATAAAATAAATAAATCTAACAAAAGGATTGAATTTTGCAACTGTTAGGATATGAGATGCTCTTTGGGATTTGCATCCAATAAACACAAGGAAAACACAGATGCTGCTGCTTGATTAGGAGACTGTGTTGCCATGAAGGGAAGTATAGTGGGATTATGTTATATTGTAATTAATTGTCCCTTATTGGTTTAATAAAACTACTGATTGGCTGAAGGCAGACGGGAAGTGTGGGTGGTGTTACCAGACTAAGAAAACTCTAGGAACAGGAAGAACTGAGCAGAGATGTCAAAGAGATGCCAGAGAGATACTACCAGAGACACAGAGGAAAGAAGTTGAAATGCTGCTCTAAGAAAAGGTATTAAGCCACATGGCTAAACAAGATAAGAAACATGGATTAGTTTAAGAATTAAGATTTAGTAAGTTGGGTTGGAGAGATGGCTCAGAGGTTAACAGCATTGACTGTTCTTCCAGAGGTCCTGAGTTCAATTCCCAGCAACCACATGGTGGCTCATAGCCATCTAGAATAATATCTGGTACCCTCTTCTGTATACTGTATACATAATAAATAAATCTTACAAAAAAAGAGTTGGCAAGTTATATGACTGAGCCATAGGCCCATATAACATAAAATTAATATAAGCCTCCATGTGTTTCTGTGGGACTGTGGGTCTGCTGGTCTGGACCACAGGCCAGACAGGCCAGAAACTTATTACTACAGGGAAGTAGGTCTCTGTTAGAATACTTTTCATTGAATACTTGTTTTTTTTTTAGTCTAGTTGCCATGTGATAAGGAAGGCTAGCTTAAACAGAGAAGTCAGGTATCCTCCTACAGCAGAGGTCTCAGGGGACATGCATGCAGTGATGTATGAGTGAGCAAGCCTTCCAGGGAACTCTATTCCCTGCCATTTCTCTATGGCTTGGGACTGCTGCCTTCCTCTGCTATCAACAGCACCCCCATACTCACACTCACACACAGAGAGATGTAGAGTGTGAGAGAGGGGGGAAGGAGGAGTTGTTGTTCCCCAGGTCTGTGCCCATCATCCTTCCTAGGTAGTCGGCAGTATGGGGATTTGGTACCAAGGGATGGGGGTACAGCAAAGACCAGAACAGATGGGAACTTCAACTCGTGTGAATGAGAATTCACAGACAAGCCATGTTATAGGGATTTGCTCATAGGTCTTGTTTACCCTTAGATGCTTTGGGGAGTCTCTGGGTTCCTTTTCCTACCCTGCCATACATTTAGTTGTATTTGTTTTTATTTTTAATGTATATAACCATCTAAGGTTAGAGTCTGAGCCATCAAAGTTTGCTGCAAGTCAGAAAGTGAGATTTCTCCACATTAAAACCTACTCTCTTTTTCCCAACTCTCTTACTCCAGGCAACAGAAACAACCTCTGACTAGGCAAGGTCTCCATACTTCCTGCCAGGTGATGTAACCAATGAGAGATAGCAGAGTACAGTATTACAAACCTAGTGAGGTTTTTTGTTTTTTTTTTTTGAGACAGAGTCTTATGTATCCCATGATGGCCTCCAATTTATTATCTAGTCAAGGATACCCTTGACCTTCTAATCCTCCTTTCTTCACCTCTTGGGTATTGAGATTATAGAGATGCACAATTACAACTGTGGTCTATGTGCTTCTGGGAATGGAAGCCAAAGCTTCATGAATGGTAAATAAGCACCCTGCCAACTGAGATATACCCTCATCCCCTAGACTAGGTTATTTTTTAAGGAGCAAAAATTTATTTTTCATAGTTTCAGGTGGTGCGGAGCTTAAGATCAAGAAATTACCAAGTTCAGTATCTGGTGTATTCTTACGTGATGGGAGGGTGAGGGGGTCTCTCTGAGGTTCCTCTTATAAGGACACTAATCCTTCCATGACGTCTCCTCTGTCATGATTCTACTCCCAAAGCCTCAAATCTGAATGCTACCACATTGTTGGCAAGATTTCAACCTATGAATTTGGAAAGCACAAACGGTAAGCTATAATGACTTGAATCTACTCCTAAGAATCTCAACATTGAAGCTGAGGTTCACGTGTCTGTCAGGGATCATCAAACTACACATGTCTCTATTTCATCCTTAGCTGCCAGTTCATGGAAGTGGCTGTTGCTTCATTGCTCAGTTATAAGCCCTAGGACTCTCCAGATCTGACTGTCCCCCGGAATCCACGTGGGAGCCAGGAGCACACCGTGACTGCTGTGCTAAAGAATGTGAAGGTGATGGAAACAATGTTTCTTTTGAACTTACGGGTTTCCATCGCTTCCTTTTTTCCCCTCTCCTCTGCTGTGCATTAAGCTCTGTCCTAGTTTTAACCGTGGGAAAGTGACTCCACTGTTCCATGTACTTCTCCAAATCTGATATTTGGGCTTATGCTCCAAATCTTCAGGTTTAGGCTTTTGAATCTTCAAATCAAGAACTTCACTTTGATTGCCAAGACCTGCAGGACTAGCTGCAGGGCCGAGGGAAGTAAACAGCACAGTTCCTTGTTTGTCCAGTTCACAGCTAATCTGTGTGGCTAAAGTAATTTCATCTCAAAATTCTTTTATTTTGTTCTCTAACTGAAAGAATGTTTTCATCTTAAGAACAAGTCTATTATCTTCCTGGGCCAATTGGACAAGGCTTCAGATTAAAATAACATTCTGCTATGTACTTAGCAAGTTGTGCAATCAGAACTGTGGTGTATGCTAGCCCTTAGGAATGTTAGAACAGGGGTTGGAGAGAGACTTGTTACAAGCATGGGCTGGAGAAGGCTCTTCATGGGACTGCTGTCTTTAGTGGGGAGAACATTCTAGTTTCAGGCTGTCCTGGGCCTTCTTCTGGTTAGAAGGATTTACAGGATACATACAGCACAAGAGGGCACCAAATGGGCCCCCAGGAATCAGTTTATGGCAGACCTGAGAAGCAAAGTGTTTGGCCCTTATCCCAAGGGGAAAAAAGGTGTGAACCCATCAGAAAATTCTAGGCTGGGTAATTTACCTGGCTCCCTCTCCGGGTATTTGCTCACTCCCCTCCCCCCACTTGACATGCCTTCTTTCCTTATGTGGGAAGGATTTCTGGCGCCTCCTCTCCCCCACCCATGCATTGTTCTGCACTTGCACTACAACCACCTCAAACTCACAAGGTTTTGAACATTCTCTTCTCTTTTCTGCCTCTGAGTCTTGACCCTTTCTTGAGAGAGACCATCTTTCTCTTGCCTGTCCCCTTCTGATCATCTCTCATTATCTTGTAGATTTCGACTCTGGCTGTCTCCCCAGTTCAAATCCTTAGGCCAAACCACAACATTCTTTCTCCTTGTGCTTCCATGCATGTTTCTTTATCCTGTCCCTGGTGTCCCCAGGCTGACCTCTGAATTGCAGGCTTAATCCCTAAACCAGATCTGCCAGAGATGGTGGCTGAGTTGCTCCTTGGCTTGTTTGTTGTGAGTTGCTGTAGAGTTGGCAGTCCCTGGGCCTTGAAGTAGATTTCCAACTCAAGATTCAGAACGTACAGAATGTAATAGGATTAGTATGGATATAATTAGTTTCGAGTGAAGGAGTGAACTCTTGGAGTGACAGAAGTTTCATTTTAGCTTCTAAAGACCTATATTGTAGAATATTATTTTAAGGTGTGCCACTTTTGTTTATGTTGTATTTGTTTAACCCTGTGAAGCCGTGTTACTGTGCCTGTCTAAAACACCTGACAGTCTAGTAAAGAACTGAAGGGCCAATATCAAGGCAGGAGAAAGGAAAGGTGGGGCTGGCAGGCAGAGAGAATATATAGAAGAAATCTGGAAAAGAAGTGAGAGAAGGAGGAGGACTCCAGCAGCCACCCAGCTACACAGCTTCATAGTCAGCTATACAGTAAGAGTGAAAGTAAGATGCACAGAAGAAAAGGAAAAGCCAAGAGGCAAAGGTAGATGGGATAATTTAAGAAAAACTGGCTAGCAACAAGCCAAGCTACAGCCAGACATTTATAATAATAAGATCTCATGTGTGCGGTTTGCTTGGGAGCTGGGAGCCAGGCCCCTGAAGAACAAAGAGTAAAGAGTAAAAGAAAAAAAAAGAAACCACAACAATAATAAGGACAAGAGGCCTAGGTTCTGTCTCAGAGTCAAATGGTCTGAGATTTAACCTCGCACCAATCCTGATTTGCTGTGTGGTCTTGACAAGCCCCTGAAACACTTATTATCATTTGAATTTAATGAAAACTCAGAGCCAGATATCAGGGAAAAGCTGGAGTAGCAGAGAGAGGAAACAGACAACAGTCAAATCTCACCCAGCCGACTTCTCAGGTTAAAAGCTGTCTTCCAGGGCTGGAGAGATGGCTCAGCAGTTCAGAGCACTGACTTTTTCTGGAGGACCTGAGTTCAATTCCCAGCATCCACATGGCAGCTAACAACTGTCTGTAATTCTAAGATCTGACACCCTTACACAGTTATTCATGCAGGCAAAACACCAATGCACATTTTTAAAAAAAGCTATCTTCCAGCTTCCTCAGCCTTGGCTCCTTGTCGCTTCTACAGAATAATTCTGTCTTCCTATGCCTGCTTTAAATATCTTCTTCACTCAGTTGTTTCACTTCTGGGTTCAACTCTGCATCATATTCTAGAGTTAAGATTAAAGGCCTTGAACTCACAGAAACACAGAAAGATCTCTGTCTCTGGAGTTATAGGATTAAAGGTGTAGGTCACCACTCCAGATCTTTCCCTGTGCTGGGATAAAGGTGTGAGTGAGCCCTCTCTGATCCTCCTGGCTTGACTGTGGGTGGATCTGTTCTCTGATCTTCCAGACTGGTTTTTATTAAATATAAACTATATCACTACAAGCCCCTCCCCTTTTGAGCCTTGATTATCTACTGTAGGGCTCAGAGCTTTGTTCTGCTCACCACTGCCATCTTACTTCCTGTTTACCCCATGTCGTCTGTGATGGCTTCCAGGTTGCCCACTGTTTCCCACTTATTTCTCTCATCAGGACAGCTTCCCCACTGCCCAAGACTTGTCACTTTCTCAGAGAAGTTTCCAGTGTCCTCAGAATGTGTTTTATCTCTCCTGAACTCTCAGACCCCTATTTCACCTGGCCACTGCTGCACTGTAGCTTATATGCTAAATGTATGTTTGGATTCTTTTCCTCGAATCCTCACTCTGCCCCATGTTTATTAAACATTATTATTTAAAATATGCATTTATTTATGTATATGTGTGTGTATGTATGTGCACCAGAGTTCAGGACCCTGCAGAGGTTGAAAGAGGCTTCAGACTCCCCGAAGTTGCAGTAACAAGCAGTTGAGACTGCCAGGGGTTGCTGGGAACTAAACCTGTATCCTCTGTAAGAACGACAAGTAATCTTATCCACTGGGCCACCTCTCCAGCCCTACATTTTATTTATTCTTTTTTACTTTTTAAAGTTTGCCAGATATGAGTCAGGTGGCTTTTCATAGGACAGGGCTATAGATGAAACAAGGAAACATAGGTTTTAGAAAGCTCCTGAAGTTTCTGGAAATTTTGCTAAGTCTTATATTTATGGTTGTGAGCCAAGCCTTTAACGGCTGAGCCATCCCTCCAGCCCTTTGCTAAGTCTAAGTATTGCTCATTCAGCCAGCAGCCAGAGGACAGGATCAGGACTCTAAGGTGATTGGGCACATGCAGCAGCTTGGTTGCCTGGCAGGTCCTACTTGAGCTCAGAGAGGTGCAAAGTATTGGGTGTGGGTACCACAAATTCATTTGTTAATCTTGGGAAATACTCGAGCAGAAAAGAGAAAGCAAATGACTGTCACTTGGCTGCTGTCATCTAAGTTATCCTGCTTCCCAGCGAATCTCCTTTCTTTAGATCTGGGTGGGTAATTCATCTCTCCATAAAGTGCTGGCTGTAAGACTTGATGTGGCTTCTTCCCCTAACTGGTATGATTTAGGACTAAGCAATGGTGATTCAAATGATCTGAAGGTTGGACACATGAGTGTGCAGATAAAGCTTGCAATGGAATGGAGTGTCTAAAGGAGACCCTGTGTCCCCTGGGATGCCCATTAGTTGCTAGAAATGCAAAGGCACCTGGATTTTTGGAAAATGGACAAAACCATGTCCCTGAGCTAGGGAAGAACTTCCCAGAAGAATATTTTATGTTGCAAAATGATGGGTGAAAATTAGATTTTGTAAGGAAGAAGCTACAGCAGTGAGTCTCATTGTGCTCTTTAATTCTTGGGGAGATATTGACCATAGAATCCCCTGAGACGCTGAGTTCAAGCAACTAAGACAACTCTGAAAGCAAGTGACTCCTGAGAGTGTCGGGGAAAGCCCTTTCTTTTGCCCTGCCTCTCTTCTGCCACTTGCAATCCATGGGGTTCTCTCTTTTCCCTGGCTTTCTTTAGTCTTACTCAAGCTGATGACCTTGCAAAGAGACATCCTGCCTTTTCCGGGGAACTTTCCATTCTTTGTCTCCCGGCTTTTTGTGTACATGTTTCCTTCTCTGCTTGGATTTAATCTTGGTGCAATTAGGGTGTTATCAATGTGCTCATCTTTCTCAGATGAAGGATGATGTGTGACTGTGCTTCCACCAGTCAGGTGCATGTTTTAGAACCTAAATTTTGAAATGATTTACTGGCAGGTGTTGTAAAGAGGATGACTAATGCTTACTCCCTGGAAGTTTCTCATTTTTGATTGATGGCCACTGCTCTAGGCCCTCTTTTATGTTTAAGAATTGAGTAACATACTTCTTTACTTGCATGGCCTCTGGGCACTCGCTTGTTGCAGTAAACGCTGATCTTAAATTTTGCATTCTTTGCTTTCTACCCAAATCTTGCTTCTCTTCTGTTTTCTCTCTCTCTCAGGAAGCAACCCAATCTCAGATGCTCTAGTTAATATTTTATTTTGAGGCAGGGCCTCCCTTTGTAGCTCTGGCTGGCCCAAACTGGTTTGAATCCCATAGATATCTATTTGTTTCTGCCTCCTGAGTACTGGGATTAAAGGTGTGGACTGCCTTGCCCAGTCCTCAAATTAATAATTTTAAAAACAGTTCTACTTATTTTTCTTGTATTTTGCTTCTATTTCATCATCAAAACAGTTTCTTCTTTACTCAATATTTTTAGTATGGATCTTCTCAAGATCCTTTATTTTTAATCACAAACCTGTTCTAAGCCCCCCTCCCCAATTTCAGATCAAGGTGTCCCCACTTCTGTTTGGGAAAAATCCTTCACTGTGTTATAGACTCCACATCCCCTCCATTTCTGAAACCTGTGTCATCAGTTGTCTCTTCCATTTTTCAAATCTTTTCTCCAGCCTGTAATTCCATCCAAGTGTTTTAAGAAACACCCTTGTCTGATTCCTCCCATTTCACACCTCTGCATTTTCCTACTTGTCTATAGGTCTTGATGGTGTTTTCTGTAATCTGATTTGTCTTTTATACCAATATCCTTCACTTAGTTCCATACTACACTGACATGATGCTTTCCAAGATTGATGACTTTTTTGTATTTTGAGATTATAATGCAATCACATCATTTCCCCCTTTCCCCCCAAACAACTCCCATATATCCCTCCTGGTGTTACACACACACACACACACACACACACACACACACACACACACTTGTAAATACATAACTATACCCTGTTTACCTTGTGCAATCCTATTTGTATGCTTATGTTTTTAGGGTATTGATATTGAATAATCAATTGTGCTTACCAGCACCGCATGGCACCTTTAAACATGCAGTAGTGGCATGTATACCTTGATGGTAACCAAAAACTCTCTAGTTGGACTTAAGGCCCACTAAACAAGAGGGAAATAATACCCAGTGCTGGAAACCTAGCCAAGCACCCAGGGCTAATGAAGTCATGGATCGTGAAGGAGAACCTAACAGTTACCACTTTACTAAATCAGCATAATACCTAACTACACCCTAAATATTTGTTTTTTAAACACAGGTAAGTGTATTCCTTACTCAAAATCAAGAAAACTTCTCTTTGTACCAGATGATGACCGTTGTAGAAAACCACAACCAAAGGAAAAAAAAGTGCAGAATTGTGGACCCAGTTCCAATGGATACAGCTACAAAACAGCTCCCACAACCAAAAAAAAGTGCAGAATTGTGGACCCAGTTCCAATGGATACAGCTACAAAACAGCTCCCACAACCAAAAAAAAGTGCAGAATTGTGGACCCAGTTCCAATGGATACAGCTACAAAACAG
>PVIH01021888.1:0-28577 GCA_004025045.1 Sigmodon hispidus | reverse complement strand
GCAGGTGGAGGTCCTGTTCCCGGTAGGGCTTGGTGGGCTTCCTGGGACTACTGGAGCCACAGGAAGGTTGATGAGTAACCCAGGAGCATGGGCCCACCCTTCACGTGGACTTCTGCCGGTAATGGAGTGTGAGGTCTCCACCACTCTTCCATATGAAGTGCTTTACTGTTCGAAGGTCCATATTTGGGTCCAAAACCTGGTCCTGGCACAGAAGTTCAATTTTCTCTTCTGCCAATACAGCAATATCTTCCTCCTTCTCCTGCTCTGGCTTTTCGTTATTAGAAGAGCTGGTGGTTTGAGACTCGTTATCCAGGTTGATAATCTTCTCATAGACGTGTTCCATCACCTTTCGGACCTGCAGCATATCACTGGCAGAGAGTCTGTCTTTTTTTAAAGTTTTTGCTCCTGAAGATGCATGAGGTTGGAGGTAGAAAGGAATTTTGTTGAATTTGGGCATATTTTTATCCACAGTGATGTCAATTACCCATTGTGGCACTGTCTCATTGAGAAGCATCGCCTCAGTCTCACCCCCGGAATCCCGGCAGAGCAGCCTGAACAGTGTGCGACCTCCAGCTTCACCAAAGATCACAGGGGTGTGGGGGGGCACTTGGAAATACCCATTTCCCTTCTGGACTCTGCTTTCCTGTTCCCCACTCACATGGTTCACTTCATTCTCTTCTTCATCCATGGGAGTCACATGTGTTCTCGGCCAGTACTCCAGAAGTGCCTGCAGTAGAAGCCCTCCTAAGTTTAATTTTGGGTCTGACCCGTCAGGACTGCTGAAGCCAGCATCTTTGGCAGAAACCCAGGCAGCAAAGCAGTCACTTTCATCCAGAGTAATGGTCAGCATCCCTGTTTTGAGGTCTACTGAGAACCAATTTGGAACGTACACCATTTTAAATCTTTTCTTAATTTCGTCTTCAAAGTCCACTTTGCCCAAATCTTCCACTTTGCATGCCTTCAACACATCCCAATATGCCACATTGTTATTTGTATCTTTGGTTAATATATGTCTCTTATCATTAAGGATGTGGCACTGAATGATACTAGCGCCCCCTTTAATAACCTGGTCGGGCTGTGTGCAGAGGGGTGTTATGGGATTTGTACAGTCGTTGTCATAATCACCAGAGGCTCGGAAATTATGAATTCCCTTCAGTGTCCACTTATTTACTGTGGACTTTGTTGTTGCCACCCAGATTGCAGGAGGGGGATCTGCTGATCTGTCAAGCTCCATCTTGAGAACTGGTGCTTTTTCTTCACAAATCAGCACCCGAATGTCAGGGTTTCTTAGGTCCGTGCAGTAAATCTTCCTGTCCCTTCCTCCAGAATATACATGTGTGAAGGCATCGTTGACTTGGAGGGCCCAAACTCCTTCATCGTGGACTCGGTACGTTGCTATACATCTCTGCTGTCCAAGGGACCACAGGCGAATTGTCCCATCAGAACTCCCAGAGAGGCACTGTGTTCCGTCCCTGTTCAGCAGCAGCGCCTTCACGTTGTCTGTGTGCCCTTTCAACTTCATGAGTTTTGCACAGGTTCTTGGATCCCACACCCTTAGAACCTTCTCAGTGGACCCTGATACAATGATTGTTCCCAGTTGGTTCATGGCCAGGCTATAAATGGAATCTTTGTTCCCACTTAAAGAAGAAGTTGTGACAGTGTTATTTGAGGCAGTCAATGCTGTTAGAGTATTCACATCCCAAAGGAATATTTGTCTGTCCAACCCAGCCGATGCTACCAGCTCTTTATCCTTGGCATATGCTAAGGCCTTTACATAATCCTTATGTGTCCTGAGTGTGGACATGCAGAACCCTTTGTGTGCATTCCAAACTTTCACTGTTGTGTCAGAGGAAGCAGAGATTAGCGTTTTCCCATTGCAGCAAAGCACAACGTCATTCACCCAGTCTGTGTGGTGCTCCATAGATGCTATGTATGGATCTTGCTTGTGCTGATTGACACTCCATATTCTTATGATGGAGTCTCGGCCTGCTGTGAAGAGTCTGTTGAGTGCTGGGTCCAGCTGCAGGGCATTGACTCCATTCCGATTGTACTTCTCCACTTCATCTCGAATAACATAGGAAACCTGCACTTTCCTCCGCCCGGCTGTGTTCTTGAGGTGTGTTTCTTGTATGCAGCAGAAAAATGGCTTCTATTTTTGTATCTATCATGTTAGTTTGTATTTTTTTGGTAGGTGAGCTGAGTCTATTGATATTAAGGGAAGTTAGTGACCACTGATTGATATTTCCTGTTATTTTTAGTGGTAGTTTGGATGAAATTCCTTTCTTTGGGTTTTTGTGCTGTGGGTGCATTAGAATTTGGAGTGTGAATGTGTATCTTTAGGGTATACGCCCAGTAATGGTATTGATGGATCCTAAGGTAGATTGATTCCCAGTTTTCTGTGAAACCACAGTACTGCATTCCAGAGTGGCTGAACAAGCTTAAGCTTAACCAAGCTTTTTTTTTCAATAGAATGTAATATTTATTGCTTAATTAACTATTTTAACTCCATAGTAAAGTCATATTTCTTTGTTGATTGAAAAAAAAGAATATTCAGGTCTTGCTGTTGTAAGATATTTGATCTTGTTGTGCCATATTAATCTGCCCCTTGTCAATTGTATTCTTATATTGGCTTTTAGGCACTTGGGTTTGGGATGATTTCATCTATTTCCTGTTTTTTGTGTTTGTCTTTGTTGAATGGGCACTTTGTTCCCTACTTTCTGTTTCCACTTTAGTCTTTTAGTCTTTGTGGTCTGGATTCCTTGTTTCTAGTGTGAGCACTAATCTAGAAGAAGAGTCTGTCCAAGTTACGGGCTAGAAATCTGGAGAGTCATTTGTTATAACTGAGGGTCTCTTTCCTTCTGACCATACCTGAGCTGGTGAAATATGCTGAAGTTGATGGGATGGGCTGGCCCCAGGGAAGATGTTGAAGTGGGAGTGTTTGAGAGCTGAAATGGGTCTTTAGGGACAGAATCTAAAGAGTGGGGCATTTATGCTGGCAGGTGGGTTATTCACCTGTTATTCTCACTTGTGTTACCTGCACCTGAGCAGGAAGAGTCCTTCAGGATGGAGATAGGCCCAGCCATGGTGGAGATGAAGAGGTGAGGTGAGAGCCAATGCTGGCGGCATGGACCTTAGGGAACAAAATCCTGGGAGTGTTGACCATTCATGCTACAGATGGGTTACACACCAGTTCTCAACATCTTCATTTTTAATAAATTACGTAGATATTGTTATCAAAGATGAGATTTTTATGTCAGTTTTGTTGAGCATCATGTAATTTGGCAATAGCCTGGGTTGTTTGGGGATTCTCATAAAGCCCCTTTAGCCAAACACTCAATTATATGTAACCAGATCCCAGTTCAGGAAGCTTCATTTGATGACAACAGATGTCCAACTGTGACTTTGTCTCCTCACTTTTGGCAATTTTATTTAGATAATTTTAACTCTGTAAATATATTTTGGCTGCAAGTTTAATGCTATTATAAAATTCCTAGGTGGGCAATTGAGTGGATCTCTGATCTCTGTACCTTCTCTTAGACTCTTTTCCTTCTGTTGGTTTCCCTTGAAACTTTGGTTTTTGTTTTATCTGTTTTTTTTCATGTGTGTATGTATTTGTGTGTGTCTGTATTTAAAGATAAATTAATGGATGAAAAAAACAGTCAATAGGTTAAAGGTTAACATCTGAACTAGCACTTATACCTTGTGGGAGATGAATAATAAGATTTGTTCAACACAGTGACTCTGAGCATATTAGTCTTCTAGAGCAGGCCTCATATTTATCAGGAGTAGTTAGTTTGCCAACATAAAATTGAATTAAATTACACAGCTCTCTCTCTCTCTCTTCTCCCTCTCTCTCTCTCTCTCTCTCTCTCTCTCTCTCTCTCTCTCTCTCTCATATATATGTGTGTCTGTGTTTGTTTGGTGTTGTTATACAGATGTGGCTTTAGTTTGTGTTTTTTTGGATTAGTTTTATATTATTATTGTATCTTTGTTTTTTTGATAAATAACTTTACTTTGGGTGAATAGGACATGATAGAGGGAGGGGAAGAATATACTCAATATATATTTAAATTTTAAAAATCTTTTAAAAGGGAAGGACAAAAATCACTCTTTTTGAGAGATCTTGAACAATGTTTCTGAGCTGATGTAGATTCCAAGATACCCCAGAGGCTCTATTCTGCATTAAGAATCTTTGAAGCTTTGATGACAAAGGGGATATTAGCTCAGATTTGTCTTTGCTAAGGTCTCATCCCAAGGCTGTTTATCCAGCTTCAGAATGAGTAGTTAAATACTCAGCAACCAGTGGAATATCCATATGCTTCCATTCTTTATATATATATATATACATATATATATATGAAAACTTTATCTTCATAAAATTACTATTCTTTCCAAAAAATGTCTGTACTTGCTATCAAAGGCATGATTGTTATATGCAAGATTATTAACACAGCCAAGGTTTTGTTTATGTGAAGCAAAATCACAAAGATAAAAGTAAAATTTTCTCATATTTCTACAACTCTTTATAGTATCTGCTTTGAAGATGTCCAGGTTATTTACATCCGTCCAGGACTTCATTATAGCACTGTTCTTTATAAGGCTGCAAGTAAACTAGCCTGAAGCACAGGACATGGAACTAAGTGGACATTTCAGCATAGGAAACCAAACAGGGATATACGTGAACAAATAGCAAGTTTCTTTTTAAATACAAGATTTTACTTTTAAAATGTTTTAGGGCTCAGTAAACAATAGAGAACAAAGTATTTTCACCTGAACAGGACTTGGGTACGAATACCAAAAGTATGGTATGCTCTCATGGCTATAGGTGTTGTCCTTGTTAAATCTCATGGGCCTCAGCCCTAAGCAAAGAACTACAGGTAGCAAAGGAGTGCAGATAGTGAGAGAAGTAGTCTTTCTCAGAGAAGAGGCCTCCAGTTGGTTACTAAATGTCAAGTAATCAGCCCTGAAACAATACACATGTAAGTAACTACAGACAAATTAATCTGCATTTATATATTTAGGTGATATGTACTTAACAATAATTAAAAAAAGCTAGGCCATCAATTTGAAAGAGAGATATATATGATAACAATTGTAGATAGGAAAGAGAAGAAAAAATGATGTAATTATATGTCAAATTCAAGAGTTAAATCAAATTTTAATGCAATATGATTTTTTGTAGCAATTAAAGAATGTATGTCACTGACTTGATTGGATGCTCTTAAGAAGCTGTAGTGTATAAAAGGCATAGTAGGGAGACATTTAAGGCAGAATAGGTTTGGTCAGTGAGAAGTCCATATTTGCATAGAGTTGGGATGTCAGAAAAAAAATACCAAGGACCATTGTCTTATGGATGATTCCCTTGTATTTCTTTCTTATACTTCAGTCATTTAATAAAGTGAAAAATTACGTGTGTTGAGGGGGAAGAGAGAGACAAATAGAATAGTTATGACAAATAGATGTACATTTTTTAAATGTTACTATAATAATCTTCATATTGTGCTACAAATTTTACTTTGCACTAGAAGATGGAATTGTTAGATTTTTAATAATTCTCAATAGTATTTATTAGTGTTCAGAAAGAAAACATATTGAGATACTTTTGGCAGCATGGTTTAATTATATTTAGAAGCAGAAATCATTCCTTGTCCTTTTATTATATTACTGGGCTGATTCTAGCACAATACACAACATATCAGCATCATGTCAGGGAAGGTATTAAAATCTTCATAATACAGAAGAAATGTCTCAAAGTAGGATTAAAATATATCTGCTATAAAAATATAAAAAGTAACCTATCTTTGTACTTTAAAATGGGACTATGATAAATACCATCTTTATGTATGATCATATATATGTAGAAGGTATAATAATAACTGGCAACTCATTTTAAAGGTTAATGTTTATTAATTGGTTCATAGGAAACATTCACAGATACAGAGATTAAATGGAAGACTGAACTGGTTTACATGCATACCAGGTTCTCCATCCAAGGGTGAACAGGAAACAGAAGAGATCACTTGTCTATGTGCATTTGAATTTTAAACTGCCTTCAGCCATGCCTCAGTTCTGCAGCTACACTGATTATAGGTGAATCCCAGATCTACACTGGCCAAGAGAAGCCACACCTCTGGGCAAAGGTGATAGCACCTGCTATTCATTATAAAGTGCTGTGGGATATTGCCTGTGTACACTGTAAATATTTTCAGCTACTCTGGAATGCAGTATGGCCATTTCTCAGAATACTGGGAATCAATCTCCCCAAGGATCTAACAATACCATTTTTAGACATATACCCTAAAGTCCCACATTTGCACTCCAAAAGCATTAGTTCAACTATGTTCATAGCAGCATTATTCATAATAGCAAGAACCTGGAAACAACCTAGATGCCCCTCAACTGAAGAATGGATAAACAAACTGTGGTACATCTACACAATGGAGTACTATTCAGCAGTAAAAAAAAATTTGCAGACAAATGGATGGATTTGGAGAATATTCTCCTAAGCAAGACATCACAAACCCAGAAAGAGAAACAGGGGATGTACTGATTCATTAGTAGACTTTTAAAAAAAAAAAGATGTCATCATATACAAGAGCTCAAGGCTAGAACATAGCTAAATGACACAGTGCCTCACTTCTGCATCTGGCAGGGTTGTGAATGAAGAAAGACTTGTTTTCTTAATGGTCTGGCCACAGGGAGTTTAATTATGCTCCAGTAAGTACATGAGCAGCATGAATGGGTATTTTTGTAATGGGGAGATCATTTGTGGGTGTAAGTCTGAGAGGACTGATAACTGAGTTTGATGGAGTGCATGATGTAAAATCACCAAATAATATATATTTTATGTATATATATGTAAAGGTTTCTTGCTCATAATAATTTAATAAAATGCTGATTGGGCAGTAGAAAGTATAGGTGGGGCAAGCAGACTAAGAATTCTGGGTAGCAGAAGGGCAGCGGCTGACTCAATAGAAATGCAGAGGAAGGAAAATGAAAATACTTCAATAAGTATATAAGCAAGAGTACCAAGCCACTTGTGTTAAGGTTATGTCCTAGCCTCTGGAGCTACATCTGGCCTATGGCAATTCTGATGTTAATCTTCATTTATAAAGGATTTCCACCTTTAACCACTCTCCTTTATCTTTTCTTTTTCCTACCCTGCCAGAAGGCATGCCCTCAAGCCCCTCCACTTCCCCTTCCCTGCTCTCTTCTTGACTTTTCTCTCTCCATCTTTCTCCCTTTCTCCCTCTTTATCCTTCTATCTTTTCTTTCTCTATCCATAATAATAAGGTTTCTCCATGTGGGCCTTGTCTCAGTGCCCCTCTCCATGCCACCTTCCACTGTGCTTTCACCCATCACCATTGGCCAGCCACACAAGTATATGAGTTATAATAACATAGCAACATGGTTAAACATAAATATAATCATGGCTTAGTTTAAGAGTAAAGGTTAATATTCAATAAGCCTGAGCAATAGGCCAAACTGTTCATAAATAATATAAGCATTTGTGTGATTATTTTGGACAAAATGGCTGCAAGACTGGCTTGACATGACAGAGATACTTCTGACTACACACACAAGCACACACACACACACACACTCACAAATAAAAATAGTTATAAACATACCTATTTTTGTATTTTGTATTTTGAGTGTGTGTGTAAAAATGTGTATTACACCATAGAGAAAAACAATTCCAGACATTTTCTTCCAAAACTACAGGCAGAACTTTGTTAGGATTTGAGAGATGGCTCAATACTAGTTTCTCTTACAGAGAACTAGGTTTCAGGTTTAGTTCATAGTCACAAAATCATGTTACATTCTGAATTGATACAATAGCAGCTATTTTGTTGTTTTATTTTGAAACTGTATATTTCATTGATTTAACCTGGTTAAATTCTGTCACAGGGTCTTGCTGGCTGGTCAGAGGTTGCAGTCTATCATGGCCTGGAAGCTTTCACAGAAGGTTGGAATATAGAGACTCCATACCTCCATAGGAAAACTTCCTGCTCTCTACTTGCCCTCATCTGGAGAATGTCCCTAGGACTGAAGCCTGACCTTATCTAAAATTTATCTTCAAGACAGAAGCCTAATTTATTATTAGTTTGACCCTTGGCATAATCTTCTGCTATAAGACTTTTGCTAAGAGCTCTGCTATAGGACCACACTGACACATACAAAGCCTTGTGTAGGAGCCTGTCACAATGCAAATTAAGGTTTTCCCCCAGTCTCCTTAATCATATATAGTCCCTTATATTTTGGAATAAAGCTGAGCTGATTCACTGAAGTCTGTCTCCCAGAGGGCTATCTTCATTGTACCCATTATACACACATCTTTTTTCCTGATTCTGCTACCTCCACCTTCATGGACCAATGCAGTCAACAGTCCCAAGGACAAAGCAGTGCCACAGTTTTCTGCTGGTGATTAGTATATTAGAGTATAGTTCTTAACTATATACTTGGGGCAAAAGTCTACAAGGTCTCAATTCTACACAAAGATTTGCAGTCAGGATGGTGTGTTCCAGGGAAGAGAATAGTCACTGGTGGTTCAGTCTCAAATAGTCAGCCATGTAAGCATTCATACAAATAGCAATTTATGAGCTGAACAAGTTATATTTAAAAATATACCTGCATACATATTTAATATGCATATAATAATAACAATTATTAAAAAAAGATGTCACAAATTTGAAGAATTCTATGGAGTGTATATAGTACACTTCAAAGAAGGAAATGGAAGGAGAAAGATTATAATTATAATCCCCTAAATATAATTTAATAAATAAAAGGCTAAACAGTCAAAAAAAGATTAATTTAGCATAAGAGAGTTCGAAAACAAAGACTATATGAGCACACATGAATCTTTGGGCATTTTTTGGGGGTGGAGGTATTCAAAAAATATTATCATGAAGTTGTAAATTGTCTTATTACAAATTGTTCAAAAATGAATTGTAGGCAGAAGTTTCTGTCCCACTTGCCAGTTCCATAATAACCAACACAGAAACTTAATGTTAAATGTAAATGTTCAGGTGACAGCTCAGGCTTTTTAGAAACTACTTCTTACAACTTAAATTAACCTATTTCTTTATATGTATAATAGAATATATATACATATATGTATCTATATATCTTCATGTGGCTTGGGGCTTTACCTGCTCTCCAGCTTGTTTTGTTCTGTCTCCTAGTGACCACACTGACTCCAGCCTTTATCCTCTCATCATTCTCAGTTTCGCTGTTCTGCCTACACTTTATGCCTGGCTATTGGCCAGTCTGTTGCTTATTAACCAATGAGAAAAATATAAGTTCACAATGGACAGAAAAATTATTCTACAGCAATGAATACAACACATTATTTCTTGAAACAGATTAGAAAAAAAATTAAGACTTCTTAAAATGTGTTTACAAAGTTAATTTCCAGAAAACTGAGGGGTATGTTGTTCTTTACCAGAGGACTTTTGATTTCTACATGGTAATAGGCCATAATATTTTTTAAAAATTCAGATCTATTACTACTAGTATTATTAGGTAACTGGCTTAAGAAAATATAACAATTTATGGATGGGTACGAACAAAATAAAACTAAAAGCAAGTCAGAAATTAAAGTTCAGCTGAGTAACACTCACTACTGACACATATTTTTCTACAGTTTTTTTTCTTCATTTACAATTATTATTCATGTGGTTATTGAAGGGAATGGAGAATGGACACTTATGTTTATTTTCTTCCTAAATTATACATTTCCAGCTGAAATATAAAGAAGAGAAATGTGACATGGGTATCTTCTAATCAAATCCAAAGAGACTGGCTTGCATTTCACACATTTCCTTGTATTTTGAGTTACATCCTATAATTAAATCCAAAGGGAATAGATTGTAATTCTTCCTGATAACACATCTTTCAATGTTTCTACATATATTTAGGGGTTGTCTTCATTTAAAAAAACTAATTGGTCTCTGTGGGAAATACAAAAGTATTTTTTGAGGAGGTTTACTTTTGGTACACTGGGAAGTTTCTTGTATATTATTAATATGTGAAATAAATGCATATTAAGCATATGTAAAGTCATTCCTGCAATTCATGTAATAAAAATGTGTTACATGAGGCCTATTTGAAGTTATTTTGTAGAACACATTTATTTTCAGAAAACTAATAGTATCTCTAAGGATTACAGTTTCATGCAATAATTAAAAATATAACTGAATTTGTAAGATAATTTAAATTGTCAGTAGAATAATGTAGGCTATATTTGGTGAGTGGTTATATCTGTCTGCCTAAGGGACTCAGAATTCTGCATTCATTCAGAATTATGTTAATTTCCAATGAGTTAATTATCTGTGCTCTGATAACCTCATAGAGATAAGAAATCTTATATGAAAGAAGGTAAAATATCAAAACATGCTATTGGCTTTTTAAAAGTTAAAAATGCTGGAGGAAACAGAGGCTCCAATGTGTGGGTATACTCATGTTGGAGACATGAGGTTCATGGCTTGAATGGCATGAAGATGTTGTTAGAGATTATTTAGTTTAATGAATTGATGGTTGTAAGTTTCCTCCAAGATCATGACTAGAGAAGCCCAAGCTGATTTGCTAGGCTTACAGTACTGGGCATGGTCTCCCTCTTACCAGGCAGGCTCAAGTTCAATTAGAGAATTTTGGTTACTATTACAATATTTGTAGACTGTTACAGTACCCTTACAGCTATTCTGTGATGCTGCTCATTATCATAGTTAATAGTCATCATAGTTGGGTAGTACTGTTATTTGTTTCCCTTCTTTAATAGTTGCATAGTGCCTTCTAGTGTAAAATCTACTCCTCAGAAGGAAGGTTTGATCAACACCAACTCAGAGGCCTGTGTCCAAAGTGCATTATCAGTACTGACACATCTACAACATACTTCCTGCACCTAAATCTCAGGGATCATAGTAGAAGAGGAAAATGAATAATTCTAAAAATCAGTGGAATCAGGAGTTTGTTGTGAGAGGGTGTCTCCTATAAATGTCATATTCTTATACCATGAAGTCTCATCAATGTGGCCATCTAAACCTGACCTAAACAGAGATCACACAAATATATAATGCTAACAAGGACAGAGGAAAGCTAATAAGGCCTCAACCCTAGGTAAAAAATATAAGAATGTAAAGAATGTTGAAAGCTAGAGAAATATTTCCTTTTTTCTTCTTTTTCTTTTCTTTTTTTATTATTAATAAAGTCATATTTTTCATCCATGCATAACCTTGTTCTTATTTCTTTTCCAGGGAGAATCACATCAATTGGTTGTAAAATAATAAACAGTCAGCCTTGAAAATGCACATATAACATTATAAATGATCAAGTTATAGTTATATATTTAAAAATGCACAGACACACATATGTGTATACATAGCAACAATTAAGAAAAATAAGCCATGTATTTGAAAGTAATCAATGGCAGTGGGTTCAGACAAGGTGTTGGAAAGAGGAAAAAGAAGCATGAAATGACATAATATAATCTTTAAAATACATACTAGAAACGTAAAAATGTATATATCACACATTTTAGTGAATAATAAATGTTTAGGTTTTACTGAAGGAAAAAGCAGAGATAAGTTAATGATTAAAAAGTATTATTTTTAAAACATATAATATGGTAGCAGACCAATCTTCAAATAACAAAACTGGTTAGTCTGTAATGGTTTCAATATAGGACTCAAGAGTAAATACTGCCTGTGGGTAAACCCTTGAATAAAAAGAACATGTGGGGAAAAAAGAGTAAATAAAGAAAACCACCAAAAGCCATGGAATTAAACAATAAATGAGGAGACCAAATGAGACAGAAATGATAAATACACAGTAGCAATATGCCCAGGATGAGCAATGACTGAAAGTGTACTATCTAACTGAAGAGATAAAGGAAAATAATTTTACTTTTACACATGAGCTAGTGAATCATAATAGATAGTTTGTGCAGTTAGTACAATGAATTATTCTTCAGTAATAGATTTTAAAACTCAATTTCTAATGCTCAATGCAGTGTTTAAATGAATTATTTATGTGGAGAAAACAAGCTATTACACATAAATATTAAATGAAAATAAAGATTTTTGGATCAAAGAATATATTGGTGTTCCTCCAAGGAAAGAATCAGCAAGTATTTACCTAACATGGGAATGATCAAAGTAATTTTACATGAGGACTATATATATATCAATTATACTTCTTTTGTGAGCCATCTAGTCAGCCTAATTGAGACATGCTTTGGTGTTGACCTGAAGTTTGCTTAGGAAGTGTTTTTAACTGAAGAAATGGTTAGGAGAAAAAAACAGAGCTAAGGACACTTACACCTCTGTGGGGTATCAAGTACCAAATGGGGGGGACTAACTTAAGTTTTCACATCCTAGTTTCCATCTAAGGCTTTCTGAATTTTCAGGGTCACAATGTAAGTAGCAGCCTAAGAGTCTTACTTAGTTTACCGTTCACTGTCAACATACAGGCACCACCAGGCTCCTCACAATTCCTCAGTAGCTGAATGGCTGGAAAGGATATTGAAACAGATTTGCGGGAACATACCCAGGAAAAAGTCAGGAAGCACAGATGTGCTTTTGAATAATAACTGAGAGCTGCTTGCTATTGCCAGAGCTAGAGATGGGTTCTATGTCTTTGTTAGGGTGCAATAAATAGACAAAGCACTGGGTTGAACAGCAACATCCCTTAGGGCAGTCATAGTCCTGACCTGTGATGATAAGGATGGGCAGTTAGAACTCATTCCCATTTTTCCTAACCATTAAGGAGGCTATTTCAATTTTCTGTAGATCTAAATGTAGATTTGTATCATACTAGAAAAATGGACTCATTTGTGAAAATTTCTAATTATTGTGGATTATTATTTTATCAGTTTTCACTTCTCTGAGGATTTATAATTTAATACTTTAGATACTGTTTTTACTGTATTTCACTTAACTTGATGATAAAATGAGACATTCAGTATCAATTTTAAGGCTCTGTGCAATTTCTATTTTATAGCAATTTAAAACCCAAAAGATGTTACCCAACTGATCCGAATTTATTTTAATTATAGCTATTATTTAAAGAAGGAAGGAATAATTAAAAAAAACTCATAAGGGCTGGCAGAAGAAAGTATCTTAAGTGTTGTAGATTCATGAGTGCTTTTTTGACAGTTTTACAGGACAGAAGACTCATGCCAAAGCGTGAACAAACATGACCTGTCTTCTCCTCAGCACAGGTAAATCTCACCATCTTTCCATTTCTGTTGGCTATTTGCAATTTCTGACACTCCTTGAGGCATTTGTTGCTGTGCAGTTCATGTCTGCCTTCATCTTTATGCCTGATAGCCACCAGAAAATTTTGTCTTCACATGGCCATTGTTGTGCAATAATAAAATTCACAATGCTGAATTAGGAATCAAATTAATTGCAATTGTAATGAACCCATTAACAAATAAGCTATATTCAAAAGTGGTCAAAAAACAGAGACTATTAATTTGATAGATAGCAAAGGAAGTGGAAAGCAAAAGTAGTAGGAGGGAGAAAGAGAAGAAAAAATTGTGTAATATTTTAGAATAATTTCCTGAAAGTATAATCATACATATATATGTATATGTAATCCTAAATGTATAAATACAACCTTCTTAGTCTGTATGATATTAGTTGTAGTTATATATTTGAAGCTCACCAGTTAGTACTGAATAACCAATGAAGGAACTTTTCTCAGGGAAGACCATTTCTCCTGCTCTGAGCAATCCTTAATCACCTGTAGTTCTTTCTCTAGGGCTGGGCCTCATGAGCTTTTCACATTGTATGGCAGCTTATTTATTTGTGTCCTCATTGTTCAGATCTTATTTAGCCAGCAGTTTTGGTGAGAATTCATTGATGCAAATCCTCTGACATTTCTAAGAGACACAATCTCATAGCAAATCTCCTATTCCTCTTGCTCTGAAAATCTTTATGACCATTTTCAAATTCTCTCTGGCCCTTATGTACAGTAGTTGAATTTTACTTGTATAATTTGGGACTTGGCACCACACTGTCTCTTTTTTTCTTCATTTTGATCAGTTGTAGTTTTTCTGTAATGGTCTAAGGGTGTCGAAAAGAGAAATTTCCTAAATGAGAGGTGAGGAGTACACTTATCTCTATGAAGATAAGTATTTATAATGCAGTTAGGGATTATGTGGGCTTAGTAAAGTTAGGCAATGTATACATGTTCTTCTCCAGGATGCATGATTTTTAGAGTTCTGTATATAGCTCAGATTTTAATATCAGTAATTGTGAGGAAATTAATTCAGGGCATAGATAAGAGAGTTTCTAAATTGAACAAAATAGTATCTTATTTAGGGTTTGTGGTGTTTTGAATGAGAATGTTCCCTATAGGCTCATATATGTATGTGCTTAGTTCTTAGTGTATAAACTTTTTAGAAGGATTAGGAGGTGTGGTCTTGCTGGAGGATATATGTCAATGATGCTTGGCTTTAAGCTCTCAAAATCCCAGGCCTGTTCTCCTGTTCTCTCCTGTTCTCTCTCAATCTCTCTCTCTCTCTCTCTCTCTCTCTCTCTCTCTCTCTCTCTCTCTCTCTCTCTCTCTCTCTCTCTTTCTCTTTCTCTCCCTGCTATGCATGGATCAGCATGTTAAGCTCTTAGCTACTTCTCCAGTATCATGTCTGTCTGCTTGTCATCCTGCTCCGTGCCATGATAATAATGAAGTAATCCGCCAAAACTGGAAGCGAGTTCCCAATTAAATGTTTTCTTGTATGAGTTGTTACAGTCTTAACATATTTTCAAACCAACAGAAGCTAATTTAGACAAGCTTACTCTTTCTGTGATGAAACACCACAACCAAAAGCAACATGGGGAGGACAGGGTTTATTTGGCTTTTGCTTCTATATGACTCTTCATCCTTGATGGAAGCAAGGAAAGAAACTCAGAGGAGAAACCTAGAGGCATAATCTGGGCATAAGCCATGGAGAAATGCTGGTTACTGACCTGCTAGGCATGGCCTACTTAGTCTGTTTTCTTGCAGAACCAAGAAACACCAGCCTAGGGATGCCCCAGGCTTATATACAGCCTGATCTTATGGAGGCATTTTCTCAGCTGAGGTTTCCTCTTCTCAAAATACTCTAGCTTGTGTCATGTTGACATGAAAATAGCCAGGACAGTTAGTAACATGGAGAATGTCAAAACAAAGGGGAAAGAGAAGCAAAACCAAATAAGATAATAAAAATTAGCCATTAACAGATATGAGAAATGAATAATCAATCAACGGAAAACACAAGGATGGAGGACAATGCTAAGACAATAATCCATTTAGACATGTGTAATGACAAAATAATTAGTATAACCAAAATGTCCAGTTAAACATAAAATATATTCAAAAAACTAAAACAGAGAAATTATGTAGCATTACAAGGATATGAGATAAAGTTAAAGGGCATAGACAATTTATTCAGTGAAATTATAGCTCAAGCTTAATTGAGAAAGTAATGTACCTATAAGCACAAAATTGCATGACTAAGTATGAAACTCTCCATTATATATCAAATTAAGAATGTTAAAGATACAAAGCAAAGAAATCAGATTAAAATCTGTAAGAGAAAACATTGGCATATACACAAACACAAGATTCTAAGAATACCTTCAGATCTTTCATAAGTAGCCAGGATGCCTAGAAAACACAAAACAATATATTTTACAAAACATGTTGCTGTCAACCAATATTCCCATGCCCAGAAAAATTATCTGCTAAATAAATGGAGAAATAAAAGAACTTCAAGAAAACAAAAATTATGGAAGTTCATGACAATGAATTGAGGAAATTATAAAACTTTGAAAGAGATATTTCATACTACAAAGAGAAAAATAACCTTATCTCTAAGAGCATCTTTGTACACACACACATATATATATATACATGTGTGTATACATGTGTATATGTCTATATATATTTGCTTAGAATTGCTTTGGTTATCCATGGCATTTGTGTTTTTATATGATGTGTAGGATTCTTTTCTACCTTTATGAAGCATGCTATTGCACTTTTGATGAGAATTATTTTTAATGTATACAATACTTCTGTGTGTAAGAATAAAACTACAGGAGAAGAGGTAATTAATTTTAAAAAGGGACATAAGAATTGGATGAGAAAGGTGTGGGGTAGATATCATACAAATTATTTATGAAAATCTCAAATAAAATGAATGTTAAAGGTTTTAAACCTTTTAATATAATGTCAAAGAACAGTGAATAAAATAAATATTGTCAGATGAAATTACATTAAATTAAAGAGCTTCTATACAACAGAAACCATCAAAAGAGTTAGCATGTAGTATAGAGAATGGGACTTCTCTAAACTATTTACTTCCCATACTTTATACAAGATATAAATATATAGAATTTATAAAGAGCTACAGACTTTAAACACACACACACAAGATGTATTCATGATAAAAGTATTTGCAATGCAAATGTGATCATCCTAATTTGATCATTGCATCCCATAGTATTAAGAAGGAACCAACTCCAGGAAGTTATCGTTTAACCTCTATATGCATATATAATACTATACTCAATCACAAACACCATCCACACACACAAAGAAAATAATAAATATAATTATAAAGTAAAATTTCAAAACTATGCCAAGGCCAATTAACAGAACAAAAAATTTTCAAATAAAAATCTAAATAATTTGATTTAGTTAAAATATATTTGTATCATTTTAGCCTCTTCCTCTGACCCTTCCCATTCTTCCCATATATACTTCAGCTGCTTCCAAATTTATAGCCTCCCATTATTTAACCATACACACATAAATAAATAAATAAATAAATGCAACCTACTGAATCTGTTAAGTGTTGTCTGTATGTTTTAGGGCTTATCACACAGTAGTGGATAAGCAATCAGAAGTTCATCCTTCAATAGACTATTTCTCTTTCACTCGGGAATTGTCACCTCCAAATAGCTTTTCATCTACCAGTGAGGTCCCATGTGATTTATTTCATCTATATTGTGATGATAACTGCTGTTGGAATTGTTTTGGTTTTATTTAGTTAGCCATGTGGTTGAGGTTTCACAGGGGGTTGCTTCTCTGTCATAGCATGAAGTCACAATTTCACAGTTGGCTTCTTAACCCTTTGACATTTTTAATTTTCCTGATCCCTCTTCTGAAATATTTCCTAATATGTAGCTGCAGAAGTTGTGCTGTAGATATATTAGTTGGAGTGTGGTAACCCATGGTCAGTTTTTCTCTATGTGTTGACATACCGATTTCTGCAAGTCTCATAACCTACTGCAACACAAAGCTTCCTTAATGGGGGTAAGATATACATCTTCATATATGTATAAGGTTAACTACTTATAGTGCAATTAGGAAATGATACTAGCTTATAAAAGTGGCAGTATTAGGTAGTAGTAGACCTTTCCATTCACAGGCAGCTGTCTAGGTTTACAAAATTAAAGATAATTTTTCTTCTGTTGTACAGGGCTGAAATCCAACTAGACAACTGTTGGTAAATCCCAAGATGAAAATGTCACTATTTTAACACTATGGATATGTTTCCAGTCCAGACACTGTTCAGATCATATGCTTTATAGATGTTAAGACTACCAAATGTTCTTCTCCCTTGACAACCTACATAGGACCTCTGGACTCTCTGAGGATTAGTACTTACTTTGAAGTTTCTGGATTAGTTCCAGCTCTATACCTATCTATTAGATTTAATGTGAATTTTAACTACTTTGAGGTTTTCTCTTATCCTAGTCAGAATGTCCACCAACCACCACCTCCACCACTTAAAAAATGACAGTATTTTTTTTCAAAAATAAGAGAAATGAGGAACCATGTTTATTGTTTATTTGGGAGTATAAACTATTGCAGCTACTATGAAAATCAGTATAAGCTTTATTTAATAGTATGTGACTATATAATTCAGACATGCAATACACGAAGACATACATTTATCCATGTTTACTCTGCTTTTGTCACTAAAATAAGAAAATTGAATCACCCTAGATGTCTACCTAAAGATGAATAGATAATGAAAATGTAGCACATAAATAAAAGAGAATCTTATTCAATCAAAAATACTGTATACATAAAGTTACCCTATAAGAGGTATACCCTAAAGTTACCCATGTTATTATTATACGCAATTTGTTGGTATAATTTTTATGTTAATATATGTGGCTGTGAATGAGTTTAAAAATCATGTAACAAGAAAAAAAAGACAATGAGAGAAGAAAAAGAACATTTCAGGATTGGGAAATGGTTATAGAAAATATGAATATAGAAATAGATAGAGGCTTCTGATGGTCAAAGGTGACAAGTAGCCAAGGGACTGTGGAGAAGTGGAAAGTAGAAAAACAAACACAAATCATAAATCAATGTTCCTTAATTAAAACTAGAACTAAAAACTGATTAAAATGTCACCAGCGCTGTGATTGCTTAATCTCATAACTTTGGAAATTCGCCAGTCTCTCCAGGCATGTGTATAAAGATTTTAATAAAAGCCTAAGTTGGCTAAAAAGCTGTCAAAAATAACTCTGAAGAAAATTTTAGACATGCTAAAAAATATTCATCTTTTCTTCTAAATTAGAAAGAAGTGTCCTTTAACCAAAACAGAAAAAAAAATTATGAAAACTAATCTAATCAATATTATAACAAATTAATATCTCAAGTTGCAAGTCTAAGGAAGAGTTCTGAAGTGTTAGTTGATATTGGAATCATCTAGAGTCATTGATAGCTCAAAAGCTTTTTTCCATTCCCATTAAATAACTGCCTCAGAAGTTCTTGAGTCTTCCAGTGAATTTATATGAAAGGCCTCAGGGTGTTGCTTTTATTGCTGATGCTTGAGATCCAGTCAGAGGTCATGGGCATGTTTTGAATGGTATACTTTCTAATAAGAAATAGTGTACTCCTTCTTAACAGTCATACAGTTTAGTGGCCAGGCATTGTTCCCAATTGTGTTGTGTTCTAGGCTACTGCTGTCCCAGGGTACACTTGTAACCATATTCTTCCTTATCTTTACAATACACAGAATTTTTGCTATTTTAGAAAGCAATGAGAACCAAATGTTTAGTGTTTTTTAAATAATTTCTAAAACTAAGAGTTTATCTATGCTCAAACATTTAAAGTCTACTTGTGGGATATTCTTAAATGAAATAAATTTCACCAAACTTTAAAAACTAAATTAGAGAAAATGTAAGAAAAAAGCAGAAAAGGTTTATAATGAGAGTGATTTGGAACAGAAACTGTGTAAACAGAACAGCAACAGCCAATGAGTCACTTAAGAGAACACAGTTTTACCTATCCAAAAGAAATTTGGGACAAAATGATCTTTGAGAAACTTTCCTTATTAATCATTCATTCTTTAATGATTCTTTGAGTTGCCCTTTGTGGTGATATATATTTCAAAAAATTAGTCTGGAATATCAGGAGCCAAGAAGTTCAGGAAGTGGTGACCCACACCTTTAATCTCAGCTTTAGGAATGTGGAAAGGTAGTTAGGACAGTTGGGTGGAGGAAGAGAATAGAGGCTCTTCAACTTTTCCAGACATTTCCTTGGTGGGCTTTGGAGACAGAGATTTGGAATTGGAGAATTTCATGGAGACAGGCCTGAGACATTGGTGGATGAGAAGTGGCTATGGCTTGTTTCTCAATTTCTCTGATATTCCAGCTTTTCCCCAATGTCTGGCTCTGGGTTTTCATTATATACCAACTAGAATTTGTACAATAGCACTTCCCTTCCTCTAGGAGAATAAAATTTGGTTCCAGTTGGAAAAAAATCTATTTAAAGCAAAGCTAAACTCATATCAAAAGTTCTCAATGATTTTCTAATTCCTATCCAAGGCTATGCTTTAAAAAACTCGTTTTCATTCTTCAAAAACAGAAATTGCATGTCATGTATTTTTATTAATTTATATTTTTCTGTAGAATGCCCTTGATCCAGACAAATCCATAGTGAACTTGGCAATAAATCCCTTCAATATCTCATCTATTTTATCATATACTTCTCAACAGTATTGATGTAAAGATAAAAAATAAAGTACAAAAAAACCTCTGCTATCTAAAGTTGCCAATAGTAAGCTGCAAGTCTTAGTATGCCTTAAAGTCTGTTTTGTCTTCATCATGAGACAGGAAGAAAGAAAAAGTTATGGGAGGATCAAAAATGAGATCTATAAAGCAAAACTTATAATGGATTTGAAAAATTAAACTATCTCCTGATGATTTGGCTTGCCTGATATGAATGTCAAATCACATACTACATTTTATTTTGGATTTTATGTAATTATCCTAAAATATGATCTTAGAAGGAAAATTGTTAATTTATAGATTATGCATATTTGAAGTTTTGTACTGTCAAGTCTATCTCCTAGGGAGAAAAATAATAGTAATAAAATGTTGATTGCTATTGATGTAAATGGGAAATCCCAAAGGCACTGTGGACAAAAATCAGCTTGCACAAAAGGAATTTATACTTTGGTATCACTCTTAGCTTCTTTTCTTCACGAGGAGGGTAAATGATGAATGATCAGAAAAGCAGAGGAACAAGCCCCTAGAGAAACTTCTCAGCACTTCTTAATCCTCAGGCTATCAAGGGCTGTCTCCATGAATAGTCAGACTCAAGGACTCCTTCACCAAACGGGAAGGGTGAAGGGAAAACAGGGAGGCCAAAATGAAAGAGGCTGAACTCCTGTCTCCTTCTGCTTTAAATTCCTTTCTCTCCCTAAACTATATCACTTCCTGTCTCAAACTCCCTACTGCTGGGATTAAAGGGGTGTGTTCCCAAATACTGGAATAAAAGGTGTGTGCCATCATTGCCTGGATTTCTTCTTTGTTAGACTAGATTAGGCCACTTTGTCTTTGAACTCACAGAGATCGGGACAGATGTCAGCCTCTTTCTCCTGAGTGCTTGAATTAAAGGTGTATGCCACTACTATGGACAGTGTCTATCCTCTGATCTTCAGGCAATCTTCATTTGTTAAAACATACCATGTTTTCGTTTTATGTCAAAAATAAAAGTTATAACTAATATAAGAAATAGCTATTTATAATATAGAGGGACAATAATTACATCAATAATATCCATTCCATTAAAATTTGGCAAATTTAGAGAAAATACTCCATTATCTATCCTATCTTGATGAGTCCAAAGGATTGTACCCATTTCACTTTATTTTTTCCTCCCTTTTTATAAGAAGCTTATTTTTCCTTTTACATGTTCTCCACTGTTGCTCCTGCCTCACCTTTTCCTATACCCACTTTAGCCTTCCCCTACCCCACTTCCCATTCACTGCTCAAAGAAGGCAAAGCCCCCCTTGAGTAATCAATACAGGGTAACATACTATGTTGAGGTACTACCCATTCCTTTCTCCCTGTATCAAGGCTGAGCAAAGCATCTGACCATAGAGAGTGAGCTCTAAAAAGCCAGTTCATACTACTAGGATAATTCTTGGCTCCATAGCCAGGGGGCCCACTAATAGCTTGATCAATGCAACTGTCACCTTCATTCAAAAAGCCTAGTTCAATCCCATACAGGCTCTCCAGCTGGATTCTGGACTACCAGAGTCCATGAGCTCCCATTAGGTTAGGTCAGCTGTTGACGTGGTTTTCTCCATCATGCTCTTAGATGCTTCCCTCCTTGCTCCTCTTGTCAATCCTCTCTCTCTTCAATTGAACTTCAGGAGTTCTGTCAAGTGCTTGGCTGTGGGTCTCTTCATCTGCTTGATCACACATTGGATATAGGTTTTATTGTTACAATTAGCATAGTCATCAATATGACTACAGGGAAATGTTAGTTAGATGCTCTCTCCAGCATTTCTAGGAGTCTTAGTTGTAACCTCCTTGTGGGTTCCTGTGGATTTCTCTAGCACCTGATTTCTTCCTAAAGCCATGATGTCTCACTCTGTCAAGGTATCTCTTTCATTATTTATCATCTCTGTCCCATTCTCAATTTTTCTTATTGCAATAAGAAAATGCTTCAAGAAAAAGGGTTACAATGGGAAAGTTGAGGTATCAGGAGTTTGAAACAGCTGATCTTATTATATCCATAATCAGGAAGCAGAATAATGGATGCTTATGCTCAACTCACTTTCTTTTATTCAAGGGGAATAACTATGGGGTATCAGAACCCTAAATGGGGTGTGGCCAGACCCAGGGCACACTGACCTTTCTTTCTGTTTGTTCCTGTGTTCTCAGGGAGCTGATCATCCAGCATGAGACAATCCCACTCTCCAAAAAATTGTCTTAAAGTTCAATTTATATCATAAATGTTTATATACCCCTCAATAAATACTAATCCTTTATATAATATATTACAAATAAATAGTCGTTGTGTAAGATCAGGATTCATAACAAATTTATGCCAATGATTTTAAGCGTGTCATATAAAAAATGTCTCTTGGAATATTATTAGTAGAGACTCAGCTTTTGGCCACAAGGGAAAGGACACTGATATAACTATTGAGTAACATGTAGTTTTATCCACATATTCATGAAACATTCCTCTTTTCTCTCTTCTTACCTGAACAATATTGTTGGCTGATATTGCTCTCTTTGGGGTGCCTGCCACCCAGCTCCCAAATAAATCACACATGGAGTCTTATTCTTTTTTCTTTTTTAAAATAATATTTATAATTATTAATAATATTCCTGTTATTTACTTTTTACTGTTCCCCCACCCTCCTCTTCTCCTGCTCTCCCTCTCCCTGAAGTCCACACTCTCTACCCCACATCCACTCCTCAGAGGGAATAAGGTCTCTCTTGAGTAATCCTAACAAGCTAACATATCAAGTTGAAACACATTCCATCTTCTCTTCATTGTATCAAGGCTGGGCAAGGCATCCCACCATAGGGAGTAGGCTTTAAAAAGTCAGTTCATGTAACCTGGTCTCATAGCCAGGGGGCCACCATCAGCTTAATTACAGAAACTGTCACCCTCATTCAGAGGGCCTAGTTTGAACCCACTCAGGCTGTCTAGCTGTCAGTCCAGAGTCAGTGAGCTCCTCTTATTAGCTTAGGTCAGCTATCCCTGTGGGTTTCTTCATTGTGCTCTTGAGCCTTCCCTTGATCCTCTAGCTGTAACTTGCTCTCTTCAGCTAAACTCCAGGCATTTTGTCAAGTGCTGGGCTGTTAGTGTCTGCATCTGCTTCCATCAGTCATTGGATGTAGTTCGTATGATGACACCAATCTTAATGCAGGGAAATGCTAGTTCAGGCACCCTCTCCATCACTGCCAGGAGACATAGCGTGGACCTCCTTGGGGATTTCTGTAGACTTCCTTAGCACCAGATTTCTCCTCAAGCTCATGGTGGCACACTCTGTCAGGATATCTCCCTCATTGCTCACCTCTCAACTAGACCATTTAGAACTATCATTTCCCAGTTCTTCTCTACTCCCTTCCAGTTTTCCTAGGAGATATTAATCATTCCCCCCTTCCTGGGGCAATCTATGTGTATCCCACTTAGGATCCTGCTCTCTGCCTATTTAGTCTGAGGCTGTGGAATCTAGCCTGTTTGTTTTTTGCTATAGGTTTACTATCCACTTATGAGTGAAAAGATACTGTGTTTGCCTTTCTGTGTCTGTGTTACCTCACTCAGAATGTTTTATTTTTTAACCATTTATGTGCAAATTTTATGATGTCATCATTTTTTTACCATTGTGTAATAATGTATTCTATACCACATTTTCTACATCCATTCTTTTTTTTCTCATATTCTTTTTATTTCCTCTCCCTCTATATCTGCTTTTCATGGCCTCTTAAAGACAGTCACCCAGTTTGTTCAATTGTTCCTGTGAAATGTCTCTTGAATCAGTCTTCTTTCCATTCCTATCTACACTGCCCTACTTTGTGTCTTCATCATTGGGGGGAGGGGTGGAATAGCGGTACAAAAAATATGAAATTCTTTTAAATAATCTTCTGCAGCTAATGGTACCTCTTCGAGTCACCAGTGATTTTTCTCTTTTTGTAGCTATGGCTTTTAATAATTTCCATTTTGTTTTCTTTCTTATTATGAAAAAAGTCATATATATATATATATTTATTCATGTATCCCCTTGTTCAGAAACCCTTCCCCCTCTCATCCCTCCCAGTCACTTACTCTTCTTGCCATCAGTTTATGTCCTCCCCAGGAAGGGCATGAGGTCCCAAGATCCAAAGGTAACTTAAACATCTACTCCAGGCAGATGAGCTTTCCTCACCCCCATATCAAGACTGAGACCAGTGTTTCTCTGGAGGGAATGGGCTCCAAGGTGCCAGTCCAAGGTGTTTCAGATCCCAAGCTGTAGAGTGGTTGGAATTTGCAGCTTGGACATGCTTAGCATTTTTTGTTTAAAGTCCACCAATGAGTGAGTACATCCCCTGTTTATCTCTCAGAGTTTGTGAGACCTTGCTCAGGAGGTTATTCTAAAATCCATCCATTTGCCCGCAAATTTTAGCATGTCATTTTTTGTCACTGCTGAGTAGTACTCCATTGTGTAAATGTATCATAGTTTGTTAATCCATTTTTAGTTGACCGGTATCTAGGTTGTTTCCAGGTTCTTGCTATTACAAATTGCTATGAACATAGTTGAGGTAATGCCTTTGGAGTGTGAATGTACATCTTTATGGTATATGCCCAGTAGGGGTATTGCTGGGTCTTTGGAGAGATTGAGTCCCAGTTTTCTGAGAAACCACCATACTGCATTCCAGAGTGGCTGAATCAGCTTACACTCCCACCAACAATGAAAGAGTGTTCCCCTTGCTCCAAAACTTCTCCAGCATAGGCTGTCATCTATGTGTTTTATCTTAGCCAATCTGACAGGTGTCAGGTGGTATCTAAAAGTTGTTTTGATTTGCATTTCTCTGATGGCTAAAGATGTTGAGCACTTTTTCAAGTGCCCTTCAGCCATTTTTAATTCTTCTGCTGAGAATTTGCTTTTTAGTTCTGAACCCCATTTTTTAATTGGCTAATTAAAGTGTTTTGGGCTCTAGTTTCTTGGGTTCTTCATATATTTTAGAGATCAGTCTTCTGTCACTTGTAGGGTTGGTGAAAATCTTTTCCCATTCTGTTGGCTGTTGTTTTGTCTTATTGACTGTGTCCTTGCTTTACAGAAGCTTCTCAGTTTCAGGAGGTCCCACTTATTGATTGTTGTTCTTAGTGTCTGTGCTACTGGTGTTATATTTAGAAAATGGTCACCTGTGCCAATGTGTTTGAGGGTATTTTCTACTTTCTTTTCTATCGAGTTCAGTGTGGCTGGGTTTATACTGAGGTCTTTGATCCACTTGTATTTGAGTTTTTCACAGGGTAATAGGCTTGGTTTTATTTGCAGTTTTCTACACACACATCATCCACTATGCCAACAACATTTGTTAAAGATACTATCTTTTTTTCATTGAATACTTTAGGCTTCTTTGTCAATGATCAGGTGTTTATAGGTTTTTGGGTTTATGTAGGGATCTTCAATTTGATATCATTGATCCACAAGTCTATTTTTATGTCAGTACCAGGCTGTTTTTATTACTGTAGCTCTAGAGTATAATTTGAAGTTGGGGATGGTGATTCCTCCTGAGGTACTTTTGTTGAGCAAAATTGTTTTGGCAATCCTAGCTTTCCTGTTATTCCAAATGAAATTGAGTATTGTTCTTTCAAGCCAAGACTGTATTTTTTAAAGAGATATAGATGTAAAGCAGTGAGAATTGAAAATTTTCCCAATAGTGCATATATTGGTGCCATTTGTCCTTATATTCCTTTGTAGTACTTTTGTATGTGATCTCCCTTCAGCTTTAGATATCTGAGCGTTCAGTATCCTTTTAATATCTTGAAGATGGTTGTATCTATTTTTCCAAAAAGACAAAAATAAAACCCTTCCCCAGCCTTATTAAGTAAATGTTCTTTACATATTCAATTGTTACATTGGCGGAGGAGGAGTCATTACTTCTCTTCGGGGGAGGTCTCCTCTTCAAATTGGTTCTTTATCAATCTTGTTGGTATGTATATTTTTCTTCTCCTGTGGAAACAAAAGCAACACCCCTACCCCATTGAAGCACATATCCCTGCTTTTGAAGTTAGTACATCCTTAAAATAAATAGGTTGGTTCAACTCAGAAATCTTTTCTATTATGCAAATACTCTCTGCAATTGAATTTCCTTTCTCATTAGTATTAAGAAAATTCAAGGTCAGCAAAGCACTATGTAATCTCTCTCTGGGTTTTGTCATTCCACCTTTCTATTTATGAAACATTTCTTTTAAGATGTAATGAGATCTTTGCACAACTGCTTGTCCTATGGGATTGTGTTATCCCCATGATGTGCTTTATCTCGTAATATTCAAAAATCTACCTCCTTTTCTGGGATTTTTATGCTGGAGCATTGTCAGGAATTTGAGCAGGAATTCCCATCATGGCCATGGCTTCCAGAAGATGAGTGAGTAAAACATTAGCATTTTCAGAACTCAAGGCACTTGTCCATTGCATTCCTGAGTATCAATGGTGTGATGTACATGTTTTATCTTCCCAAATTCTGAAAATTGAAACACATCCATCTGCCAAATCTCATTGACCTATGTACCATTAGGATAACTCCCAGTAAATAAAGATGGTTGGTTGTAGAGGGAACAAGTAGCACACTTTCACAGAATTTCCTTGTCTTCATGCCAAGTGACAGAAAAGATCTTTTTTAATTTCTTGCTATTTATATGATGTTTCTTGTAAAATTCTGAGACTTCTATCATGTTTCCTATTAATAACCAGTCAATCTCATCATTGCCCTGTGACAAAGGGCTGGGAAGGCCTGTATGAACCCTATATACATAGGATGAATTCTATTTCTGATGATATCCTACAGTTGTATAAACAATACAGTTAATTCTGTATCATCAGGCATGATATCAGCAGTCTTGATGTATAAGATAACTCCATCTGCATATTGAAATTAGTTACTAATTTAAAAGGTTCTGCAAAATCCAATAACACCATAATAATAGCATATAATTCTTACTTATGAATAGAATTATAGGAGCTTTGAGCAACCTTACTTAAATTTTCCAATTTATAATTGGCTTTTCCTCATTTGTTTGCATCAGTAATAAAATGTAAGACCTCCAGAAATAGGTTCATCCCATACCACATGAGGAAAAATCTAGTTAATTTCCTTTATAAATTGAATTATTTGCTTTGAGGATATTTGTTATTAATCTCTCACAGGAAGTTGCCAAGGTTCACTATCTGCCCATAATCAATCAATTTCTTCATTAGTCAAAGGTACAACAATTTCTGTTGGATCCTCCCCAATCAGCTGACAAAGTCTAAATTTTCCTTTAAAAATCAAAATGGAAATCTTTTTGATATATGTTTTTAATTTTTTACTCAGTCTATGTGGAAGAAATATCCATTCAAGTATAATACTTTCTCTTTGCATTATGACTCTTGTAGGGGAATGCTCAGAATGTAAAATAACCAAACTGAAATCAAGGTCTGGATCTATACGGTTCACATATGCTTCTTGTAATTTCTTTTGCACTGAGGCTAATTATTTCTCATCCTCAACAGAGAATTCCCTGGGACTATTTAAATCCTTGTTCCTATCTAAGGTTTTGAACAAATGAACTAGTTCATAGTTTTTTATACCAATAACCAGTTATTTGTGAGCAATATCCCCTAGAAGTTTTTGAAAATCACTAAGAATCCTCACACTATCTCTCTTAAGTTGTACCTTCGGGTGTCTAATTGTTTGTAGGCCTATATTATATTCCAAATAATTGATTGATTTCTCTCTTTGTATTTTTTCAGGGGCAATATAAAGTTCCCAATCCAGCAATACCTTTTTTATGTGTTCAAACATTTTTTCCAAGGTATCTATGTCCAGGTCTGCCAATAAAATATTGTCCATATAATGGTAAATGATAGATTGTGGGAATTGTTTGCATATCACTTCTAGTGTAGTTGTACAAAATATTGGCATAGAGTAGGCTGTTCAACATCACTTGAGGAAGGAACATCCATTGAATTGGTACCTCCTTACTGGGCGGGTATAGTTTACTGTTGACATTGTGAATGCAAATTTTTCTTTGTCTTGTTCTTGTAAAGGTATGGTTAAAAAAAAAACAAACAAAAAAAACAGTCCTTTAAATCAATAACTATTATAGGCCATCCCCTAGATAGCAGGGGAGGCAGGGGATTACCAGTTGCTGGGAGCCCATCTGTTGAATCATCTTATTACTCTTAAATCTGTTACTGTTCTCCACTTTCTAGATTTCTTCTTGACCACAAATACAGGAGAATTCCATGGGCTGGTTGATTCTGCAATATGCTGAGCTTGTACCCGCTCCTGTACCAGCTGCTCTAAGCCAGAAATTTCTCCTTTGTCAAAGGCCATTGCTGAACCCAAATAGGCTTTTCAGTCAACCATTTGCAGGTTTTTTTTTTCCTTCTTTATTTTGTATTTATCAAAAAAACACAGTAAAAAGAATTTAAAATGTGGAAGAGTTAACAATAACTATACAGAGGATAAGAATGATAAGCATGGCTTATCAAGGGTAGAAATACAAATAAGATTGCTACACCTATATTTTCTTTGTGTTCATCTTTCCCTCTGAATTTTTTTTCCATCCCTGTA
>PVIH01021887.1:6511-28658 GCA_004025045.1 Sigmodon hispidus | reverse complement strand
CTACCCTCCTACCACCCCACCACCCCACCATCCCACCACCCCATCATCCCTCCCCAGGACACAGTCAAGCAGCTTCACACTTCTGCTACCACGGCTTCTGTACCATGGTGGTCTGTACCAGTTCTTAACCTTCCTGATGGCTATGAGCAATTCCTCATGTTGTGATGACCCCAACCTTAAAATTATTTTCATTGTTCCTTCATAACTGTAATTTTGCTATTGATATGAATTATAATGCAAATATCTGTGTTTTCTGATACCCTTAGATGGCCCCTGTGAAAGGGTCACTTAGCCCCTAAGGGGATTGAGACCTACAGGTTAAGAACCAGTGGTCTATAGCCTCACATTGTGAACCCAAATAGACCTTTCCTTACCAAAGTTTCTTTTTGCTATTTTGTTGAGACAATGAGAAAAGTAACTAATATAAGAAACATACAAAAAAGTGGGTTACCATTATGAGAAATCTGACCTTGTGGTGTATAGGTATTCAGAATTCCTTTCCGGGTGTTATTTTGTAACCTGGATGAAGTAGAGAAGGTCTAGAATGCTATAAGCTGGGGCATACTGTTAAAAGCACATAAGATCAGAATGACGATAAAACAATAACAAAAACAGTATACAGTAAAGACTGTGCTCACGGGAGAACAGGACTCTATCAGAACTTGAAGTAGGAGTCATTTGGGTTACAACCTGGCAAAGAATCTGGCTGTGTTCCGTTTGTGCCTCCAAAAGCTGAATGATCCTGAATTCAAATGGACTAAGTTGTTTGACAGAAGAATTGTAACTGTGGCATAGCATTTACATAGATGCCATAACCATGGCATGGTTATAGCTCACTGTGTTTACCCAGATTTACAGCAAGAAAAAGACAGGAATGTGTAGAAAATGCTTTGCTCAGCAAAGAAATGAGCTTGAACTCAGTTAAGGTACAAATGGACAAACAAAATGGATTCAGACAAAGAACTATGATTCTTTAAGAGATTACTACAGTTGGAGAGTGTCCTAGTTAGGGTTGCTATCACTGCGATAAAACACCATGACCAAAAAGCAAGTTGGGAAGGAAGAGGTTTATTTGGCTTACATTTCCACCTCACTCTTCATCACCAAAGGAAGTCAGGACAGGAACCCAGAGGCAGGAGTTGATGTAGAGGCCATAAAGGGGAGCTGCTTACCGGCTTGCTCTTCATGGCTTGTTCAGCCTGATTTCCTATAGAACCCAGGACCTCCAGCCCAGGGATGGCACCACCTACGATGAGCTGGGGGCCTCCCTCACCCCCACCCCACAGGCTTGCCTGAAGCCCAGTCATATGGAGGCATTTTCTCTATTGGGTTCTCTTCTCTCAGATAACTTTACCTTCTGTCAAGTGACATAAGACTATCCAGCACAAGAAGAAACCTCGGACTTTGCAATGGAACAGTAGGCAAGATGCCTTGAGCACAATATCCCACCTCTTAAACTAGAGAGTGTAGCGATGCAAACTCATTTGACAAATTTTTGTTTGAAAAGGAAGAACCTAAGTAAGGAGACTATTCAGAGCATAATGCTAGAATAATGCCATCTTGGAACGTGTTTTCTCAGGTTTATCCTCAAAGACATACAGATCCTGGTCTGGCTGCAATATAAGAAGCCATACTGTATCTCAGGCTTACAGCAGAGCCTGGCCTGTTCACACACAGCTGCCTTTACAGATGTGCAAGATAGAAAGGTGAATGGGGTCATGAAGGCCAGCACCAAGGTTCCAAATAGCCTCTGAGGCTAGACAAAGTGTGCAGGGTTGGATTTTCTGTACAAAGATCAGAGAGGTGACTGTATAAAGCTGTAAAGGTGTTGCAATGGAGACTCCAGGATATTGGACGTGCCAGAAATGTGGGGAAACCACTGCACTGAGGAAAGCTGCAGGTACCAAGTAGAGCCTGCCTGAGGGAGGTCACATGTGCCATAGGCAACCGAGCAGGAACATATGGATTTACCATGATAGGAACATACAAAATACTTGAACCAATAGTTTACTGTTAATCTTGTTTTTTTAAAGACAGGATCTCCTGTATCCCAGGCTGGCCTCTAAAGGGCTGTGTAGATGAATAGGGCCTTGATTTCCTGATCCTCTGCAAGAGGATCTCAAGAGTTAGAATTACAGGCCTGAGCCACCATACCTGGTTACACAGGACTGGGACTCAAACTTAAGATTCTCTGTGTACTAGGCTGGCACTGTAGCAACTGAGCCACATCCCGAGCCCTTGATAATAACATTGAATAACTAGATGTATGATATTTCGGCCTTTACTTGTTAATACTGCCTTGAGCCTACAAATATTGGGGTAGGCCTGTTCCTACAGCTCAGTACAACTATAGATATTGAGCCCTATGGGAAGGTTCCTCATAAATCAAGACATTATAGGGTGTGGGCTTCATACCTTTTTACTTAGACCACTAATAAGAATACATATGTATGTACACATGCATGTGTGTGAGAGAGAATATTCAAGTTTATTCTTTAAAAAATTAGTGTGTTCATGCCATATCATACATGTGAGGATCAGAGAAAAACTTTGGAGCGTCACTATACACCTTCTACCTACTTAGGCAGGGTCTCGAATACTGTGTCTGCTGCCATGCTACGTACTTTAAGATATAGTTGGCCTCTGAACTTCCAGGCATTTCTCTTTTCTCTTACCAGAGACATAAGGAGATTGCAAATTTATATCAGATTTTACACGGGTTCCAAAAACTGAACTGGGACCGTCAAACTGGCAGGTTTACCCATCGAGCCCTCTCCCTGGACCTCCAGCAAAATATCTTTGATTCATTAGCATGAGGATGAGTTTGGCCTCCAGCACTTGGATGGTAGCATTATTTCCCAAGACAGAAAACTCTTTTTATGAGTGAACAGGTTTAAGAACAGTTCTCTTCTGGATATTGTATGATATTGTCTTAAATATCCAATAGAGTCCATGGGCCAGAGTCAGTTTGGAGCTCAAAGGTAATACCAAGGCTAGAAACAAGTATATGTTTAGTTAAAACCTAATCTATCAGCATCAGTATTTAAAAGGTCCTAGAGTAAACGGCCTAGTGTGGAAAGAGGAGGGTTAGGGTTAGGGTTAGGGTTAGGGAGGATAGATCAGGTACCAAGGTGTGTGCAAGCCCAGCACAGAGGGAGAGGTGGAGATGGGTAAATAAGAGAGGAGTTGCCATAGGAACAACTATGGCTGTATCGCATCATTGGGGGTGCAAAAAGTGGTCCTAGATTAGAAGACTCAGGGGTGTCAAATGCTGACTAGGGGATCAGTAAGACAGAGGCAGCAGCAATGGCAGCTGTGTTAGCTTGAGTGAGAGCCGTTCTGATGAACTTCTAAGACAAAATTTTGATTGAATTTGATCAAAGAGAAATTGAAAAGAGTGGATATGAATTTGATGAGATGTTTAAGAAAGAAAACAGGAAAGAGTGGAGGAGATGCAAGCATCTTCCAAGGAGTTTGAAAGATGCCGATATGAGGGTTTGGGTGTGAGCTACTGCAGCGCGGAAGGGAAGACTGAGACAATGCAGCAGAAAGGGGCATCATTGCAGACAGACGATCTAAAACAAGGGAGGGGTAGACGTGGGTTGCAGCTGAGGGACTGTCCTGTGAAAGGACCATTTTCCATGGTGGAACTAATGTCAGGTGGCAGGCCTACTCACATGCAGGTTGTTATAGACGGAAATGGAATGCTGAGTGGCGAGTTCTCATGCTTTTGGATTTTTTATTACATTTTGTTTTTGTTTTTTTTTGTTTGTTTGTTTGTTTTTTTGTTTTTTGTCTATTTTGAGGCGTGTGCCACAACATGCAAATGGAAATCAGAGCAGAACATGAAGGAATCAGTTCTTTATCCATCACGTGGGCACTGGGAATCAAAATTGCCATGATTGTCAGCATGTGACTTTGTTTACCGAGCCATCTCACCAGCCCTTTCATCCTTTTTAATTGAATTTAGAATTTTACAGTCATGGTCTGGGACATTAGATCTGTTCCATGAAAGCATGAGAAGCTGAGTTCAGAGTGATAGCAGCCACATAAAAAGCCAAGTTTAGTGACTCACACCTAGGAGCTCAGAGCTGGGGAGGCAGAGACAAAAGGATATCCAGGATTGCTGGTGAATGGCTGAGCTACAGGTCCAGGTAGAGAGACCACCTGCCTCACAAACACACACTCATGACCGTATAACCCAGCTGTCTCTCTCCAGTTGAGTATTCTGCTCATGACTGAACTGAACCCCGCTCCTACCTAGAAAGTCTCTAGAGTGGCTTCAACCCTCAAGGCCATACCGTATTTCACCTTATTTTTTTTTTTTTTGTACCATGAAAAACCTATAGGACATCATTTGCATCTCAATCATATATTGGTTTTCACCCAGCCACATATTGACAATAACTTTCCAAACTACATTGTTTCTTCTCTTCTATTGCCATCAATTTTTTTTTATTTTTTTTTTTTTTATATTGCCATCAATTTAGAGATTACAAACTAGATGTCACTTAATTGCCTCTACCACATCAATACCACATTGGTGGGTTCCACTTTCTCCCACCTCCCCTTTCTTCCCAAGAATTAAATAGCCAAGAATTGTATCTGGGACATTCTTTTAGACACTGGACCCTATACCAGGCTAGATGGAGTGGTCATGCCCAAGAATAAGACTACTCACAGGCTTCAGTGAGCTCTCTGGATGACTGCTATGGACAGCAGCATTTCAAACTGATAAACTACAAGATCATACCTGCCTGATCTCTATCTGGGAAATGTGTTTGTGTAATCCTGATCACAAACACTACTCTGAATTCCGAAGAGAGCTGGTTAGTTTGTCCTGGAGTCTGGTCATTTCTATAATTCCTTCAGCCCCTGGATCAGGTCTTCACCCTTGACCATAACTGTGTGAACATGTCTCCTCTCAATTGCCTGGGTCCAGGCAGGAAGCCATCCAGTGAGTTCTGTGGGCAGCAGGTGTAAGCGGTACTGGACTCTGCGTATGGTCTGCAGGATTCCTTGGCAGAGCGCATGCTTCTGGCTGGGCCCTCTCTTTTCCCCTCTCCAGCATGTTACCTTTGGTTCACTTTTCTGTCTTGACATTTCCTGTGGATATTTCCCAGTCCTCACCTAACCCCATCTCCAGCCCATTTTTCCACCTTTCTATCCGTCCATATTCCCCTCTACCAGAAATATCCTAAGTCAATTGATATTCTAGTTTTGTTTTCAAACTCTCATTTGACTAACTCATTGGAGCTATTCATAATGCACAGTCTGTAGATAAATATCAGTAAACCGGCAGATTTCTCTGTATTATTGTTTCTCACATCCCCATCTTGATACAGCTGGATCTTGTCATCTGAAAGCCCCTTTTCACCTCCACCTTAGCTCCCCAGAACCACCCAGACACACACATGCACACTGTACCCTATCAGTCCTTGTGATGGTTTAAATAAGAATGGCCTTCATACGTTTGAATGCTTGATCCCCAGTTGGTGGAACTGTTTGGAAAGGATTAGGAGGTGTGGTCTTGTTGAAGAGATGTATCACTGGCAGTGGGCTTTGAAGTTTCCAAACCCACACCTCTCTCTCTCTCTCTAGATGAAAACTCTCAGCCACTGCTCCAACCCTATTCCTACCTGCCTGCTGCCATGCCCACAATCAATGGTCATGGACTCTAACCCTCTGAAAGCATGAACCCAAATTAAATGCTCTCATTTGTAATTTGCCTTGGTCATGGTGTTTAGTCACAGCAATAAAAAGGTAACTATGACAATGCTCTTCTCAGTATATGGAGGCCCCTGCTGAGACCCACTTGTCATCTGTGGCTTTACCTTCTTCTGTAGCAGGTCAGGTGGCTCTATACTTTTCTCCTCTTGCTTGCTGTAGCTCACAGCTTCTGCTCCTCCCTGACCTACTCCCTCCCAGACATACGTGTCATGATATATTTTATATTTAATAAGATCAGCCTGGGATATCAGAGGACAGAATCACCCACAGTCAGGCCATGAGGGTCAGAGAGTGGTGACTCACATTGCTAATCCCATCATTCAGGAGACAGAGATCTTTCTGTGTTTCTGTGAGTTCAAGGCCTAACAACCAAACAGTAGTAGCTCACACTTTTAATTCTGACTCTAGGGTTATGATGCAGAGTTGAACCCAAAAGTAAAACAACTGGGCAGAGAAGATATTTAAAACAGGCATAGGCAGGCATTCAGGTATTCTGCAGGAGCAACCACCCAGGCAGAGGACTCTTGAAGACAGCATTTACCCTGTTCAGCCTAAGAAGTTGGCTGGGTGAGGATTAATTGTGGTCTATTTTCTCTATTCAATAGTCCAGCTTTTCTATAGTATCTGGCCCCAGGTCTTCATTATACACTAATTAGAAGTGGTGCAATCCACATGTATGTTCATACAGGCACATGCACACTCACAGTCATCCATACCCTGCTTTTCCTCCTGTGAGTTCTCTGCACTAGTGACTATTGCCCTTCATGCCCACTGGTTCAGGGCACAGCTTGGACAACACTTCTCTCAAAAGCCTTCCTCCTAAGACACCATGCCCTTGGTAGCCTGAATCAGATGCTCCTGTTTGCTCCTTTCAGAGAGCCCTAAGCTATCTCAAGGAATCTAATCCATTGTTCTGTAGCAGCTATCTGTTGGGAGATAATTTCCCACATGACTTAGCAGATGAGTGAGGGATGCCCACAAAAGGCATCCAATGTGCATTGGTTGAATAGCTAATAAGAAAGGAGAACTAGGTAGGTGAAAGAATTTGAGGGAAAAAAAGAACTTGGAAGAGAAGTGTGTTGCAAGAATGTGTCACCTTCTCACCCCCATATTGCAGTCACCTGGGGGTTGTGTGCCATTGGGGGTTATTCCAGGCATACTATTTCTCTTTGGAGTAAGTAGGCACTGGAGCTTTGTCTAAGTCCCTATAGTCTCAGGTTTAATTATGAAGCTGAGGCTGAGGACATGGGGTGGGCACGGACTAAGACTTAATGAGAATAGGACTTTGAAAAAAGTTGTGCATGTGTCAATAGACAGAAATCTTGACAAGGAGGAGGTTGGGATAATGTCAGGGATATAGCTAGATCTAAGGGTGAGTGTGAGGGTGGTCTGGGATCAGCACTGGGTTTGGAGAGATGCCTGAGGTTGGGATTGTGGCTGAAGTGGAGATACTCTGAGCATGGGGCTTCTTCCCCATTAATGTCTTTTTCTTGCAGTGTCTGGAACCCTGAAGGTCCTCCCGGAAGTACAGCTGAATGTAGAGTGGGGTGGGTCCATTACCATCGAGTGCCCACTCCCTCAAATACCCGTGAGGATGTATCTGTGCCGCCAGATGACTGACCCTAAAATATGTTCCACTGTGGTGTCCAACAACTTTGTCAAGAAGGAATACAAAAGACGAGTATCCCTAACTCCATGCTTGGATAAGAAGCTATTCCTAGTCAAGATAACCCAGCTGACCGAAAGTGACAATGGAGTCTATGCCTGTGGTGTGGGTATGCACACAGACCGGGGCAAGACCCAAAAAATCACCCTGAATGTCCACTATGGTAGGTGCTTAGAAATCATTCCCAGTTGGGGAAACTGAGGCAATTTTCTAACTGTAACTGCCCCGTGCTATTGCCATGTTAGGCATCCCAGTAACAATGCAGATCAACACAGCCTAAGACTGATACCCCAGCCTAGAACCTTTACAGGGGACAAAAGATATAAGATGGATACTGTGTGTTGTCCATATTACCCAGGGCATGAACAGAGAGATAGACATTAGCCTGAGGAGAGGCTTTGAGGCTGAGAAAATCAGAAGAACCACTACTGCCCTATGTAATTATCTCATGAGAAGTCTTGGGTGAATGAAAAGGATAGAGACTCAGTAATCAAGCCATATCTAGTCCAAATTTATTACTATATGGTCAGGACCTTCATTTTTTTTTTCTTACCCCTGACTTTTCCTCTGTTCAGTGACTTTCTGGCACATATATGACTGGTTCAGCAGTTTATAATCCCAGTACCCTGCTGGGCTCATAAGGAATGCTGGACATGCTGGTGGGAAAGCCCAGTCTTAGGGAGGGGGGTAATGCCCAGTTCCTTTTCTGCCTGTGTCAGGGGACCATACACATCTCCTCCTGGCCTTGGCTGGGTCAGCTTCATTTCATTCTTCAGGCCTATCTCTTCCCTGGTGTTCACCAGTATATTCCTCTTGCCTCCAATAGAATATGAACCATTCTGGGAAGATGAACCATCACCTGAGCCTCCACCATGGCTTCGTGGGTTTCTGCAGAAACAGATTCCCAGGTGGTACCATGAGGTTGAGTACACCAGTTCTGCTGAATTCATAGCCAAAGGTCAGTTCATCAATCCAAGATCCTCAGAAGAGAGACAGGTGTTTTTATTTTTACTTATTTATTTTTTCAGCTTAAAGAGTGGCCGGCAAAACAGAGATGGGTGTTTCAGTGCTTTGTCCCTGCCTTAAGAAAGGACCTTCATTCTAAGGAGTCACATATCACCACCAGGTGGCACTGCAGTAACCAAGTGCCCAATTCACAAAGGCCAGCTCCTTTTTGAATGACTGGAAATGGGCAGCCAATTCCCAGCTGGAGATCATTATGTTTCCTGCTACCTGCTAGTAGCTACTGGTTTTAACAACTCTATTTGGCAATTATAAGATGGCTGTCATACTAACATCCTGGTTGTATCTTAACATATACCAGATAAGTTAGAGGCACTAATTAAACATTGTTATACTAGGAGACCCTGTTGGGGCCAATAGAAACAATGTGACTGGGCAGATCATAAATCCATGAGTGTGACTGACAGGGAGAACAGATGAGCACAGAAAAGCAAGATACACTCCCCACATCAGTATCCGATAAGTGCTTCTGCCTGTAAAGTTAGGAAAGGCTTGCTGGAGGAAACGATATTTAAAGGAAGAATGCATGAAACTTTTCTGTGTAGATGGCATGCCGTAGAGTCATTTCAGACCATGAGGAGGGCAAGAACAAAGAGAGTCCGTATGGGCAAACAGGAAGAAATGATGGAGAGAGAAAGAGGGGACCCGCTCCTCCCGGAGACTGGAGAACATGATATATTACTAATGTAGCCTTTCTCTTCTGTCTCATCACCACAGCAGCTCCAAGTACCGAAGCCCGTCCAGTTCACCAACCCTACAGCACCATTCCAGTCACTCACCATCCCAGAGTTTCCAGAACATCTTCTGTGACAGCTGCCAAGTCCCCTACCATCCTGGCAGCTACCACATCCTCAAAGACCTCAGCTCAGCAAGCACTCGAATCCCTAGGGGCCAGCTACAGCCATCACACCAGACATCACCGGCAGAGGTAAGATTCTGAGTTGGGGGCCTGTGTGCTAAGAACCCTGAAGTCAGCCAGTCCCCTTCTCAGCTCTGTCTCCAGGAGTGCACCGAGAAATGCTCTGTTTTGGAGTATGCTATATGAATGCATTTGTCTCATCACCAAAGAATACGCTTGCCAAAAGCCATTTCTTACCTTTTAGAACACTTGGATCTTTCCATCATACAGATTTATTCAGGTCTGTTGTAATGAATGACTAAATGAGAAAAACGCTTAATTAATTTAAAGTAATTAAAATTAATTGCTAATTGTTAACTGTTAAAATTACTCTCTTTTCTTTTCCTTTTTAATGCTAACAATTTAAATTCCATATGTAACAAATATTTCTTCTATTGCTTGGCATTGTCCTAAATATCGGACCTAAATGAACCACTAGGGGGCAGCATTACAGCAACTGCGCAAGAAAACTCCCCAAGTTATTTTATAGCCTAAACAAACACAAATTTGTGAGTGAGAAAAAAAAAAAAAAAAAAAAAAAAAAAGACTCCCAGAATCATTTGAAGCCTATAAGTAAGGAAACTGGGACGATGAAATCTAAGTGGTTTCAATAAAAACAGAACTCTTGAGTCCTATTTCAGAAATCCATGAAATAAAACATTTTCTTAATGTAAACTATGTACCTGGCATGGTGCAGTGTCTTTAAGATGTTAAAAAGATAAAGACATGCAATGTCCCAAATCTGGTTAATGCAAGTCGGCCTGTGAAATGGTTTCTAACAGCAGGAACAGGAGCTGATTCAGAAACTGCTATAGACCAAGCACTTTCAATTCTTTACACCTGTTATGGTTCCTATTTATAAGAAAGCAAGACCCAGGGAAATTAAGACTTGTTCAAGACCTCATAGCCAGTAAAATGCAGACCTTGAATTTGAATCCAAGACTCCTGACCCCATAAACAAATCTCTTGGCGAGGCGGGGAGGGGTGTGGTTGGAGGAAATTCTGTTCTCAAGGGATCATTGAGTCATCTCCAAAAAGGGTCACACAAGGGTGAGTCTATAAATTTCCTTTTCTCATTTACCTTCTCTGTCTTTTCCGGCCAAGAACACTCCACCACAGCCCACAGTCTGGGAGAGAAGATCAAGGGCTTCGCATCCCCATCCTGGAATTTCACATACTGGTTCCGACTTTCCTGGGCTTTCTCTTGCTACTTCTTTTGGGACTGATGGTAAAAAGAGCCATGCAAAGGAGGAAAGGTGAGCAGCTTGAGGCTCTGGGTTTCCATTAGGAGAGCAGAGATACCCAAAAAGCCTAGAGCATTCAGATCCAGCTTCCAGGGAACGTGGATGGGAGATGAAGCCTAGCAGGGCTTGGCTCTTCCTCTTGCACGCTGCACCGTGGGCATCTATGCATAGGCCACACACAATGCCAGGCATCAGGGAAGTCTGATGCCATACCCTTCTCTCTTCCGGTGACTTCCTGAAGCCTTCTCCAGGCGCATGGGCCGAGTGGCGATGAGGATTCGAGGCCAGGAGGCGTCCCGCCGGTTTCCTGCCCAGCGCAGGGGTGCCGGGCAGCAGAGGCTACGCTCGCAGAACAATGTCTACAGCGCTTGCCCGAGGCGTGCACAGATACCTGACGGCGTGGGTGAGCACATGCACTAGTGAAGAGTGCAGACGGGCTCCAGGGAGGTGCAAGGGACAGGTAGTGGCCAGGCCTGGAGAGTCAGCGCCCTCACCTCTTTTTTTTCTGCCCTGTAGGCCCAGCAGAGGCTCCGCTCCTCAGTACCCCAGCCTCAGTATCTCCTGCCCCGCCACAGGTAAGCTCCACCCGCCCTAGCTGGCTCCTCGGGTCCCCAGTCCCCCAACCGGTTGCATCCAGTTGGTTCCTTGGTTCCGAGGTTGAGACCCCCCAGAGGCTGACTCCACAAGAACTGTATTTACTTTATTTACCCGTTGGCCAAGCATTTCTTTTGGGATAAATGGATATTGGATGACTTTAGTCAAGTAGAGAATGATAAAAGGTATCCTTGGAATGACAATGATGTAAGAGACACCTAGGTTTCTAGAAGGCTGGAGAGGATGAAGCTATCCTGGCAGTTTTAGCTAGTGTGAGGGAGAACATTTGAGACTATCCTAAACATGAGAGGAGGTAATAAATGGTATAGTGACCATTAAGCTTTATCCAAAATGACTGGGCAGAGATGCAGACGTTGAACACTAACACGTATGTCCTTTAGATTTTCCAAATTAAGGAAAAATTCTTTAAGTATTCTCAATGTCTAAAACATTGGGCTTTGTAGTCAGAGAAAATATTAATAAGAGCACAAAGTTGTGTGTGTTAACTAATGTTAACTAATTAAATACAACAGACCCAAAATGCAGAGCTCAGGACATGGAGGCCAATTTTTCTCTGTAGTCTAGGTTTAAACCTTGACTTAATCCATGATGTCATCCAGTGACATTTTGCTCTAACAACTCCAACAAACTTCCATGTCCATGGTCAGTATTCAGCTCCCAGACCAAGTTCTTATTTCTTCCCACAGGGAAACGGCCTCTTTGTGACCATGACCCTGAATTTTCACATCTCACTTCTGTTTGTCTCCCATTAGCTGTCTTGCAGACACATCTGCCTTCTAGGAGGGTTATGAATGTCATGAATGGTTGACAACATCATGATCAAATGATCATGCATCTGGCTAAAAAGGGAAGAAGCCCTGTAGTCACCTTCAGCCTCTTGAATGTGACCTTTCACCCATGTAATCTCCCAAAATGTCCCCAAGGCTTGGGAATGGATGGCTCAGCATAGCCTGTCTATTCTTCCCAAAAGGCAGTGTTTTCCTATGGATCTGCCCTATGATCATACAGACCGTCATCTGGGCTGCCTCTTGCTCGAAGCTAATCCTGCCTCCCTCTATAAGACCCTCCTTCTCTCAATTAGGATGAAAAAAAAAAAAACCTTTGACAGAACAGATTTATAGGGTACATGTGCTTAATGGCTTATTTTAGTTTTCATAGGGAATATTTTTTAAAATTTATCTATTTTTAGTGCATTGGTGTTCTGTCTGCTTATGTCTGTAGGAGAGTGTCAGATCACCTAGAACTGGAGTTATAGACAGCTTTGAGCTGCCATGTCGATGCTGGGAATTAAACCTGAGTCTTTTGGAAGAGCAGCCAGTACTCTTAACCTCTGAGCCATCTCTTCAGCCCCATAGTGAATACTTCTATTGCCTAAACCAATGAAGTTGACATTCAATGGGAGATGTGTTTTTGAAGTGAGCTTCTGCTGTTTCTCTTTCTTGGTAAAATGTAAAATGAAGTTCTTCCTAACAGATGCTTTCTGCTTTCAAAGGACTGCCTTTGCAGTTCTTAGAATTTCAGATGACTGGTCACAGTGTCTACCATGACAGTCATCTGTGGCTGGTACAGTACTTGTACCATGTTGGAGTCTTGACATTGCCTGTCTTCTGAGAACTAGCTGCCATGAAGGGGGGTGGGTGTCCTGAAGCTCTCTCTGGCAAAGAGAAGTATCCTAGTGGCCACATGGCCTGCAATATTTCCTCCTTAGCTACCGAGCCCTTTTCTGGAATGCATTCTCGTGCCATGTCACAGCCTCCCCAAGTCCTTACAGAGGTATAAGAAATGACTCACCCTACCTATGAATAGTTGATGGAGAAGATACATATCTTCCCTATAAGTCACAGCCCTATCCCCAAGTGGGGACCTCGGCAGGTGGGCCTCTTTCATACCGGAGCCCAGTCCTATGATTTCAGTCTGAACCCTTCCCACATTAGAATGAAATTGTTCCCAGTTATTGGGGGGGGGTGAGACTTCACCCTAAATAAAACAGGGCTGGTCCACTTAATGAAGTTCAGCCAATTTTGCATTATTGCCTTCTGGAACTCAGCAATCATGCCCGCCCGTGTTCTTCTATTTCCTGCAGTAGGAATCCACTTAAATAGATGCTAAAATCACTCAGCTGGGGTTAGTGACACTCCTTTATTGTTCCCAGGTGCCTGAAGCCCCCTGGCCTCACACACCACCTCTGAAGACAAGCTGTGAATATGTAACCTTGTGCCACCAGCCTGCTGCCAATGCGGAAGAGACTGATTCAGATGATTACATCAATATTCCTGGCCCATGTCACCTCCCCACCTGTTCCCCAGGGCCCAAAACTTCATGCCAATGAATCCTGCCTGTCTGCTGACTTCCAGCACCTTTTCTATTTGTTATAGGGTCCCTGTCACCTCCCATGTCCCATACCCCAACTTGACTCTCGCCTATCTGAATGACTTGAGAACAGTATTATTACAAGATAATTTTTCACCAGGCTGACATTTTCAGGCCCTGATCCAAAGGGCATAATGAGCTTCTACTTGTCTTGAGTTCCATGGCAAAGGCAAATTATTTGAGATGATGACTTATTTTAAATGTTTAGAACCAAGCTTTTGTTTGTGTTGGGGATGTACACCTACATGAGGTACACGCCTTAACTCCTCATCACTTGGCCCAGATAACCTGGCATCAGCATCGTTCTCCTTGTAGAAAGTCTTAATTACCTCCCTACCTTCTATATGTTAATACCTTCACTTTTATCCATTTTAGCCAAACTATTACCTCTCTCCGCTTTCAGAAATACACCCATTTCCTTGTCAATTCTAGACAACTCATGGCAAGGAATGGGAGAAAAGCACCCTGGGGAAATCCCACAAGGCTAGGGTACCTACACTAGTGCTTCCGATACAGAAAAGACATCCCAACTCTGCATGTGCTTCTTATCTGACATTTAGAGCAAGGTTAGTCAGACACTTCTTGAATTGACATCAGCTGCAGAGTTCAGCACAAGGCAAGAGAATGCCAGTTCTTGCCTTTGAGAAGAAAGCCTTGCCCAGATACAAACATAAGTTCCTGGACACTTTTCTAGAAATAGAATGGAGTGGCTACCTGAGTCAAGTTACCTTTCTTAGCAAGAAATGGCTTCCCAGACTGGACAGTGCATCCAAGTTCAATGTCACTATCATCTTGGTGCATCATATTAAACAGATAAGGAAAAATGGTATCATAAGAAATAAAGGGTACTTGGAGAAAGTGGGGAGCAGGACAGGTGGGGAATCAAGGAACAGTGTAGTAAAAGGTTTCTGGCCCCGACTTTCAGGTCTACATCAGAGGTTGGACTGGCAGTCCAGCACTCTGGCAGTCCCACAGAATCACAGAATCACACAGACGCTTATATTAATCTTATGCTAATCAGCCTAGGGCCCAGGCATATAGCCTGCTAACTCTTTACCCTTAAACTAACCCATCTTTCTTATCTTGTTCAGCCATGCGGCTCGATACCTTTTCTCAGAGCAGTATTTCAGCTTTTTTCCTCTGCATCTGCTGCCGTCTGCTCCTCATGTCTCCATTGCATCTCTGTGGTGTCTCTTCTCACTGGTGATTCTCTGACATCTCTGCTCTGTCTGATCCCAAAGTTTTCTTAGTCTAGTAGTCCCACCCACACTGCCTGTCTGCTTCAGCCAATCAGCCTTTTTGTTAAACCAGTAGTCGGGACAATTAATTACAATTCAACAACATAATCCCACTGCAGTGTCTGGAATGAGTCTGCTTTGTTTAGTCCACATGGGAGCTTTCATTATTTATTCTTCAAATCAGTGTCCTTTGCAACAAGGAAAGGTTGAGAGCACTGGCTGCTGTTCCGTAAGACATGGGCTGGATTCTCAGCACTAACGTGGTAGCTCACAACTGTCATTACCTCTAATCCTAAGGGATCTGTCACCCTCATCTGGCCTCCAAGAGTACTGCATGCCATGTATGACGCACACATACAGGCAGGCAAAACACCCATACACATAAAAATAAATAAACTCTCAAGTCAGAGCCATTCATTTCTGCCCCAGAACTCTGTCCCTGCATGATATCTACACACTAAAGTTGAGCTTCATAACCCATCATCCCTCATTGTTCCCCGACAATCCAAAACAGACAAGCATAAAAAAACCAATATAAATATTTACTGAGTAATCGTGCACTGCCCCATGCCGTAGCCAGATTACATGAGATAAGGTAGAAGCATGGGGCACTACATTCTGCTGTTTTCATGGGACTTCCAATCTCACAAATAAACATGGTTTTCACTGAAACGGTGGCAATGATTAAAGTTGTAATAAACATGCAAAACCACTTTGTGCGTTAGTAGTCACAGCATTCAAAACTGTCTTCCATGACTGTCTTTTGCTGAAGAATACAATCTGAAGAGAAGCCCGAACCAACAAGAACGAAGTCGGTCTGTGGCCCAGAGCCTGAAGTATCCTGAAGACTACTTGGGTGTAAACAATGGCCTGAAATGGCATGGAGAGCAAGTGAGGAAGTTATCCTCAAGGCTGATAGTCAAGGTTGGTAGTATTTCTGCATCCAGGTCAGGAGAATGTCCACTTCCCCAAAGGCTTTCACCAAAGCCCCTTCTTTGTCCATCTGCAGGGAATGGAGAGTTAAGGATCAGGGATGTTGACTCTGAGAATAGTTTCCTTCCAACCTGGCTTGTCTGAAAGACACCTGACTCCAAGCTCAATCACCGAAGGAATGGCCTCTGATAACTGGGTCCACCCATCGCTTGTACCCCATCTATGTGTATATGTTTCCAGGAGAAGGAGCTATTGAGTAGTAGATAAAGACCCAGAGAAGAACATGGCACCTGGAACACCAGAGCCATGGGATGCAACCTAGAGGAGCTGTGGGGAACTCACTGGCCAGATAAGAAATGAGCCCAGGTTGCATTCCACCATGCATTTGTAAACTGGCTCCTCCTAAAGTGATAAAAAAACAAGGATGCTTTCTTTGAGGGTGAGGGTACTAGGGTTGAGATTTGGATTTTCTTTGGTGTTTTCATTTAGAAAAATGTAATATAATATTCTATATCTTTTATTCTAAATGAGACCATTTAAACAGTACAGAAACAAAGCAGATGTTCTGGAAGGTTTCATTGCCCCCCCACCTTTCTCAGTTCTGACGTTAGGTACCTGTAAAACTTTCTCTTAGGAAAAGTCCTCAATAGTGATCCTTCTTGTAAAGAAATACAATAGCATTTTCATTTGAAAACTAATAGGAGAAAAGACCACTTTGGCAAAGCAGATGCTTATTTCTGCAAATATACCTGTCTTCTTCCCAGATCAGAGAGGCCCAGGACAGGCCCTAAGGAAGGCATTCAATTCTGCATTACGGTCTCTGGAGCATGCCTCTGTGACAGTTCAAGCTACTCTGCTCTGCCGGTTAGGCAGGCTCCCAGCTCCTAGCCTTACCTGTTTGAAGGCTCTGTGGAACAGCAAAAACCGCTGGTGTGCACTCTCACTAACGGAAAGCATGGCCAAGTCTTTCTGCATATCAGAAAAAAAATGTTTCTAAAGTTACATCAGAGTGGAGGTTAGTCCCTTCTGCTCTTCCTGATGACACCAGGTAGGGCTACCAGATTCTGTGAGGACTGCATTGAATCCCACACTCTCAAGGAAGCCAGAGCCAGATTCCCAACATATGGCAGGGCTCTATCTTTTTCTCACAGGTAGAAATGTCACCACCATTTTACAGATGACAAAACTGAAGCCTAGAGAAATTGAGCATCTTGCAAGGGGTCCCTTCTGATCGGAGCATATAGAGACCTGAGCCTATAACCCTTTTCATGCCAGCCATAGGAATGGAAGCCAGGACTGCATGAAAGGGGCAGGTTCTCAAGCACACCATTTCCCAGGCTCCAGCAATAGTGTACTCACATCAGGCTGCAGTTTTGACACAATGACAATAAAGTTGTTGGCCAGAGTAGAGAATGACTTCAAAATCTTGAACTCGGCTCCTTTGCTGAGGTAGTTTTTGAAAACAGTGTTCAAGTAGAAGTTTAACAGTCTATGGGCCAGGTAACAGCTCTCAGCATCCTGGGGAAGAACAAAACCATTGAGGCCTCTGCCACTTCCCTAAAGGAAAAACCCATGCGCCACTCAAGGCAAGATGAATGTCATAGGGTCTCCTTGGAAATGACAGTAGCATTAGATATATCTAAAAAGATAGCATGAGTTTTGTGGGACAACTTGTAATTCTTAGCAGGAGCCCAGATCCCAGAAGAAGTTACCACCCCAAGACTGTGATGATATATTTTATATTTAATAAAATCAGCCTGGAATATCAGAGAACAGATTCACCCACAGTCAAGACACCAGGGTCAGAGAGTGGTAATTCACACCTTTAATCCCAGCATGGGAATGACCAAGTTGTGACCTACACCTTTAATCCCATAACTCCAGAGACAGAGATCTTTCTGTGCTTCTGTGACTTCAAAGCTACCAGACAGTAGTAGCTCACACCTTTAATCCTAACTCTAGGAATATGATTCAGAGTTGAACCTGAAGATGAAACAACTGGGTGAAGAAGGTATTTAAGGCAGATACAGGCAGACATTGTCTAGCCATACGGTAAGAAGATACCTAACCCTAACCCTAACCCTAACTCTAACAGGTGAGAGAAAATGATGGAAGCGAAATAATGGCTCACTTCAGTAGATGGCTGTGGTGGAATTCAGGCATTATTGAGGGAGACCTAGGAGGCATAGCCTTGGGAGTCTCAAGACCCTGGATGGGGAGTGGCCAGCCCCCATTTAGGACCCAGGGCCTGTAGCCTTTCCTTCCCGTTTGTTCCTGCATTCTAGCACTCAGGGGGAGGATTGGCACCATCACTACGTGGGACAGTCAACTCTCCAAGAATTGCCTTAAGATTCAATTTATATCAGTAAGTGTTTATATACATACTTTACTAAATACTAATCCTTTATACGATCAATTGCCAGTAAATAATTATTATAATAGATGCCCACTATGTATAAGCAAAAGAAAGATGGCTGGCAAGTGTTTGACTTAGAGGAAAATGATGCTGGTAAGCTTCATGTCCCACCCTTCCCCATACCAACAGAGTAATAACTCCAGAGAGAGACCACCCTGCCTTATGCCCAACCCTGCCTGTGTAGGGTCACCTCAGAGCAGAAAGGGCTTCCATCAGCCTCTCTTGAAAAGCTCTCCCATTCCCCACTATTTGATTACCGAGACATCCTGAAAAATCTGTGGCTTCAACAGCTGGACACTTGTGATGTCGTCCTGAGTTTGCTTTGGGAACAGAAAGAAAAGGTGTCTCCAGGTTAGGGATCTGTGTGGGAGCCAATATTGCTGAGATACTGTCCCCCAACTCCAAACTCTATCCCATCTGTGAGCCTTTGGGGGCCAGAGGGACCATAGGAGGCCCCAGAAAGGGACATAATAAGCTAGCTCCTGGGGAGGAGGTACAGGTCCTGTCTACAGAAAACCACTAAGGATCCTCATCCCAAAGAGGCACATTGACCCCCAAGTGTTCCTTAGAGCATGATCACAGCCTTAAAAAGGAACCTTTGCTTCCTTTGGTCATATGAGACACAAGGAAATAAGCCTTTCAGCTTTGGAGCCTCAAAGGGTAAGATTCAGCTCCATAGTTCACAAGGGGAGCAGATGGGAGCATGTGTATGTACCTAGGATTTGCCCCTTCCTTTTGGAGGACTTTCCAAAGCCCAGTCTCTCATCCTGCTCCTTAACCCTGGAGCCAAAGCCCACCCAGGATGGAGCTGAAGCACTCAGAGTCCCTCTACTCCCCTTGGGCTCTGTTTCTTTTGCTAGAAGTTGGCCACACATGACTGAGCCTCAGTTTCCACATGTATAGTACTGGGCATATGGAGTCTCCTGACCTCCTCAGGATCCTTACATAGAAAATTGATTAAGAAAGATGGGAAGGGATCCTCAGTCCTAAAAATCTATCCTCCCCCCATCGGGGAAGCACCATGCAAGGACTCAGGGCAAGCCTCTACTCACCACAGTGTTCTTCACAGCCCAGAAGGCCTCCCACAGTTCTGAGAGATCCACCCCTTCTACTCGGCAAGACCCAAATTGGAATTCATGAGCCTGGAGCCCTGGCACTTGGTTCCAGATAAGAAGGATGAGGCTCAGACAGGAGGCAATCTTTGATATTGATCTCATCTGTGTCGAAGAGAGGGCAGGTGCTTCTGCTGAAAGAAAGGAGACTTTAGCCTGAAGCCAACCTCTGCCTCAGAACTTCGTACCCCCAAATAAAGTTCCAGAAGTTGCTACAAGCCAGCATTAGGAGCATACAAATGGAAGGCCCAGGGCTAGAGAAATGCTGTGGTTTAAATGTCTCCGCCAAAACTCATATTGAAATTCACTCCCTCCTGTGAGGTATGGAGAGGTAGAGCCCTTGAGAAAGATTGAAGTTACCACAACTTTGCCTTTTTGAATGAATTTATGAATGTGTGGATTACTGGTTGATGGCATAGCGTTATAGTGGAATTTGTAAAAGCCAGTTCAGCTCTGCCTCATCTGTGGGCTTCTTGCTTTGTCTGGGATTATGCAGACTGTGCTGTAGGATTAGCAACCAAAAGGACTGAGCAATTGTCATCCCTGATATTAAACTTGCTGGAACTGTGAGACAACCATCTTTTCTTTATAAACTGTTCAGTGTCTGACATTCTGTTAGAACAACAGAACAGATACAAGGCAAGTGGGTTCCCAGGCAAGAATAGGGTAAGCCTTGCAGGGCGCACTGGAGGGGAGGAAGGGTCTTTCCATCCTCCATCTTAACAGCTGTTCTCTATCACCATAGTTATCCACCTCCACACGCCTGCATCCCGCATCCCTTTCCTTCTCTAGCAGTTCTCCTGGCCACCAACAGGAAGGAGACCAAGAGGAAGAAGAATTCAGCCAGGAGTGCATCAAAAGATTCTACTAAAGTCAGGAGAAGGAGGAGTTCACTTTGTCCTTTGATTCTAGGACCTGCCTTTGAGCCACCAGGCCTACTTCTGAGGATCCATTTCTCCTTTCGGGAGGCAAACAGCCCTTACACACAACGTAGCCTAAGGTTAACCATAAGGAGACGCCCAGAAGGCAAGTCTGGGTCCACACTGAACTCTGCCATCTCAGTTGGCAAAATCACTCCTAACTCTAAGAACTGATCTTTTCAGTGAAACCATAAAGCGGGGCATGCGTTCCAGGTGAGTCATTCTGAAACCGCTTCTTTGAAGTTCCAATTGGGAATGAGTGGGTGGCAGGTGCCCAGCAGGAGTCGGCACCTTGTCTACTGTGACTACACAGAAAACTCTTTTCCACGGCTCTCTTATTCTTTGATTTTCTTCTCTTTCTCCCCTTCACTCCTTTGGCTCATTTTCCACACCCATATGAAAGCTTTCTTAGTCACACACTCACCTCATGTCTTCCAACCCCAGAAGGGCAGAGAAACCAGCCTTGGAATGAATATGAACAGCTGGGATAGGAAACAGGTGCCCAAGGCCATTGTTCAGATCTCTTCTTTTAAGTGCTAGAGGCTTCCCAGCTTCTCTTGACATTCATCTCTGGATCTATTATCACCCCCACACCCCCCCACACCCCCACCCCGGCTTCCTACCATCCAACTCTAATTCTCCTTGGTGTTAACTTGGAGTAAGCAACTCCTCATTCAGCTGTTTCCTTATGTAAAAAAAACAAAAGGTTGACAGATGCCAGTCTACCCTTAAGTTCGAATTCCCAAACAAGGCCACAGACAGCTTCAGAACCAAGACTGCGGGTAGCCCCATCACTCACCTCAGGTCCTGAAGTGATGCTGGAAGGTGATATTTGAAAGAGGCTGGTTCTTCTTGCAGTGAGAAAGTTAGGCTGGCTTTCTCAGCATTCACTGGTAGTTTCCACCTCAGCTGTGGAAGCTATGACAGAAGGAAGAGTGTCTGTAGGTAAGCAAGGCTGGGGGAACTCTATATAAAGGGTCTGGCAGGGAGGGGCAGGAGAAGAGGAATGTAGAGAAGGGAAATTGGCTCATGCTTTCTCAGGCAATTACTTCACCACCTAGTCACCCTTTGCTGGTAGACAATGCTTTGATGTGCAGAAATCAGTCCAAGGTCTTATCTCACCTGAGGGACTAATTTCTGCCCCTCCTCATTTGTCTATGAATGAAAGGACTCACTTACCTGTCTTCTCTGAACTGTAGTTCCTACATCTACAAAATTTTACTTTTTTTCCCCGTCTTTATTTTGTATTTAACAAAAAAAAACAGTTACATAAATTTAAAATGAGGAAAAATTAACAATAACTATAAAGAGGATAAGAATCATAAGCATAGCTTATCAAGGGTGGTAATGCAAATAAGATTGCTACACATATATTTACTTTGTGTTCAGCTTTCCCTCTGAAATTTTTTTCCCATCCCTGAATATCCTTATTCAAGGTCCCTTCCCCCCCCACTACATCTTGTCATTTTTCTTCTCCACAACTCCCTATCCCCTCCCTGGGCAGGGAGCAGACAGTCCTATGGTCCCACTGACCCAATAATGCTTGGATCAGTCTCCACTCTTGGCCAAATCCAGTTTTGTCCCTCCTCCCTCAAGAGTAAGTCAGGTGTTCCTATAGTTGGAGTGGGGTTCGAAGGGTCAGTCCAGGGTGCTTCTGATCCCAGGCTGTTCAGTGGTTGTGGTTTGCCGCTTGGGCATGCTTGGCTTTTTTTCTTGTTTGTTTGTTTAGAGACCACTAGTGAGTGAGTATATCCCCTGCTTATCTCTCTGAGTTTGTGATACCTCGCTCAGGAGGATATTCTCTAAATCCATCCATTTGCCTGTGAATTTTAGGATATCATTTTTTCTTACTGCTGAGTAGTATTCCATTGTGTAGATGTACCACAGTTTGTTAATCCATTCTTCAGTTGAGGGACATCTAGGTTGTTTCCAGGTTCTTGCTATTACAAATAATGCTGCTATGAACATAGTTGAGCTAATAC
>PVIH01021886.1:0-28580 GCA_004025045.1 Sigmodon hispidus | reverse complement strand
AAAAAAAATTCAGAGGGAAAGATGAACACAAAGAAAATATAGGTGTAGCAATCTTATTTGTATGTCTACCCTTGATAAGCCATGCTTATCATTCTTATCCTCTATATAGTTATTGTTAACTCTTCCACATTTTAAATTCTTTTTACTGTGTTTTTTTTTTAATAAATACAAAATAAAGGAAAAAAAAAAGAAAAAAAAATAAAAGTAGGAATTTTAAAATAATAAAAATAAATAAGAACTAATAGCATGAATTATATTACTTTTATGGTTTACCTCTAAATATTAACTTTGTCAAGCCAGTGATTACATGTATGTCTTAATATAGTTACTGATATGTATACATTTTCTGTACTATTGACTCCACCATATTATACTATTTGATCAACATATTTTAATTAGTAAATAGTATGTCATCATCAATGCATTCACTGATCAACTAATCCATGTGACTTCCTAGCAAGAATGCACAAAACAAATTGGATTTTCTCATTTAGTTCTTGTGATTTTATAATTTTGACTTATGCCTTAAGTGCCTTTTAACTTGTTAAACAAAAATTTCTTATATTCTAGTCATTTATTTTCTTTTTTAAATTTACAAACTATCTATCTGACAAGGTATGAATAACAACAATATACAGGAACACAAGCAACTTCACTGATAAATATATAAACCCAGATAATCTGAGTAAAATGTGAAAATATTCTGAAGGCCACTCTTTTAATGCAACTTTTTTATTATGGATAAATTCACATTTTCTATCCATATATATCCTTGTTCAAGATCCCTTCTCCCTCCCACTCCCTCCACTCACACTCTCTTCTCCACATCTCCACATCTCTTCCCTAGCAAGGACAGGAGGTCCCAAGGTCCCAATATGGCTTAGTTCAGCATCCACTCCTGGCAGATCCAGTTTCCTCACCCCAACATCAAGACTGAGTCAGGTTTTTCTCTAGAGGGAGTAAGATCCAAGGTGCTAGTCTAGGATTTTTCAGATCCCAAGCTGTTCAGTGATTGTGGTCTGTAGCTTGGACATTCTTTGCTTTTTATTTTTTTGTTTAGAGTCCACTAATGAGTAAAAACATCCCCTGCTTATCTTTCTGGGTTTGTGAGATCTCACTCAGGTGGATATTCTCCAAATCCATCCATTTCCCTGCAAATTTTAGGATATTATTTTTTTAACTTCTGAGTAGTACTCCATTGTGTAGTTGTACCACAGTTTGTTAATCCATTCTTTAGTTGAGGAGCATCAAGGTTGCTTCTAGGTTCTTGCTATTATGAGTAATGCTGTTATGAACATAGTTGAGCTTGTGGAGCAAGGGGAACACTCCTTCGTTGTTAGTGGGAGATTACTCTTGTTCAGCCACTCTGGAATGCAATATGGTGGTTTCTCAGAAAACTGGGAATCAATCTCCCCAAGGATCCAGCAATGCCACTTTTGGGTGTATGTATACCCTAAAGAAGCACATTTGCACTAAAATGGCATTAGCTCATCTTGTCATTTTATTTTTCTGGAGGCCAAAAGTTATTATGTCCTAGGAAGCAATGCATGATTTCGTTTTCTTTACATGTTACACTCAAATTGTATATAATTTCAAGGTTTTTTTTATCTTTTATAATCATTGCCTTTCAAATTTTATGTGGCTTTTGAACTCCATACATATAAAAGTCACTACCCATTTAACATTACCTTTTGTTTGAAACCAGATATTCATTTTCTTCTACAACTAATTATTCATGAGTAGAAGTTAAATCCGCAGATTTTCATGACAAATATGTTACTATACTTTGTGTATTTGGATACTTCATTAGATCTAACATGAACATATATTTCAAAATATGTGTTGTTACATAAGATTAGTTTATTTAAAGATTTTTAACACTTTTAAATAGTTTTATTTATCCCTGATTTACTCTAGTAAATACCAGATTTCCCTAAATTTCTCACATTATATCAAAGTTGACACTATGCATGTTAATTCATCTTTGAAATCAAGTAGTTTCAGGATTGATAACTTTAAGGCAGTTTTTTTTTATTAAAATTACTACATTTTGATCATCATTTTCTCTTCTCCCAGCAGCTCCAAAATTCTCCCTACCTCGCTGTTGCAGGTGTGCCTAGATTGGCATCAGGAATAAGGGTTGCTTCTATGTTTAGGGTCCTGAGAAAGAGGGTCAAGATTGCATGGAAGCAATGACTCAGTCTCCAGGAACAAGTTGGAGCAAGCAAGTTTAATTTTATTATGGAGGGGAAAATCTTAAATGCTTTCCCCCAGACTCTCCCCTCAGCCAGGGGAAAGGGCTTTGGTTTGTTGATATCTGTGGCTTCCAGCAGTGCTCCCTGGTCAAGGAATGTTATATCTGGACTCTATTCTCTTTCAGGCCCCAAGCAGGCCCCAAGTTGGTGCATGCAAAAGTGCTTAGAAGCACATTTTAAGACATCACCAGTTTTCACTGGCTGAGACTAGGCTGATATCCAGGCCTCTTAGAAGTCCATACCTTCTACACATTCCCACCCACATTTAGAATGAGTTCCCATGAGGCAATAAAATTCAAAGCCACTTAAAATAAAGGTGCAAGAAATTAAATAAATGTCCTTGGGTGTACTCATATCATCAATAAAACTTCAAAATTCAAAATTTGAGACCAAGCATGTGGCCATAAGGCAACACAAGAGTCATGTGTTAAAATAAAAAGCACTATGTGAGTAATGGGAAAATACTGCATTTCATGTATATAGACCTTATATATCCTCTCAATTTAGTTTCTTCTATTTCATAACTCTCATGAACTCTACCTAACATGTGTTTTTTCTGTAGACTTTCAAGTTTAGATTTTCTTAACAGCTCATTTTCTACTTTTATCTTTATTTAATTTTCCAAGAATGATAAGAATGTTAGATAAGCACTTACCTACTTTGAAAGACATTTTTTCTTTATTTGGCAGGCTATACCATAGTTTTTCATTGTTAATATTAACAACTTTAATATAATTACTGTGTAATAGGATACACAAAAATGACCTGAGAGTTAATATCTACCTTGGATAGTATGTCAATTGAAAACTGGATTGATGTATCTGCAGAGGAAGAAAGTCAGTGACTGAGCTAGTAAAACAGCAGGAAATTGGTGGACAATAAGAAGTCATCAGAAAAGTTCCTAGTATAAATAGAAAAGTGTCTCAATAAAACATAAAAATAAACTGATATTATATTAAAATGTATACATATGTGTAGTGGGATTAAGTTATGTTGCAACTGCTTCCTGTCATTAAAAATATTTGTCCTGCCTATGAGTTTAATAAAAGCTGATTGGCTAAAGGCAGACAGGAAGTGTGGGTGGGGCTACCAGGCTAAGAAAACTCAGGAATTTGTCAGAGCAGAGACAGATACCACAGAACTGCCAGAGAGACAAAGCAGATGCTAGTACACACAGAGGAAAGAAACTGAAATGCTGCTCTGAGAAAAGGTACCAAGAGCCACATGGCTGAATATGATAAGTTGAGTTCAGATGAAGGAGTTAGCAATTTATATGTGTGAGCCGTAGGCCAATCAGCATAAAATAATATAAGCCTGCGTGTGATTATTTGGGCCTAAGTGGCTCTGGGACTGCATCTGTTTCTGTGAGTCTGCTGGGCTGCAGGCTGCCAGTCAAAACTCTGGTCCAGGCCCAAAAAGTCTGAGTCAGAAATCATATACAACACACATGAATAAAAATATTTTGTCTGTTACTTGATAGAGCTACAAAGAAATAAAAAAATATGACTTTATAGCTGCAAATAATTTTGATGCATTCTGGAATTTAAAATATGATTTGCTTCCTTCAATCATTATTCCAAAAAATATTTTTAGATAAGTTCATCTCTGATGTACAAGTTATTGGACAAAACAAGCTAATGTAAATGAATCTGTCCTTCAGATAAATAAATTATTTGCATTCTTTACTTTCAGAAAACCATAACTAACTTTTGAAATTCAGCTAAACTCAACCTGATAGAATAAAAAGTGGAAAGCAGCCTTGAACACCTTGGCACAGAATATCACTTTCTAAATACAACACCAGTGGAAAAGACAAAGAGAGAAACAATAAATGGGACCTCTTGAAACTAAGAAGCTTTTGTGAGGCAAACGATAGAGTAAAAAACAAATTAGCAGCCTAAAGATTGTGAAATAATCTTCACCACTCCTAAATCTGACAAAGAAATTATTTCTAAAATATATTTAAAAATTAAAGAAACTAGACATTAAAATACAAAACAATCCAATGTAAATATGGGGTACAGAACTAAACAGAGAATTTTTAACAGAAGAATCTCAAATGCTAGTAGAACATTTAAAAATTGCTAAACATTCTTAGCCAAGAGGAAAAATATAATTCAAAACAACTCTGAGATGCTAACTTATACCTGACAGCTGACTAAGATCAAAAACACTAATGACATCTTATGCTGGAGAGAATGTAGAGTAAAAGGAACACTTTTTCATTGTTGGTGGAGGTGAAAACTTGTACAGCCAAATTAGAAATCAGTATGGTGGATTCTTAGAAAATTGAAAATCAATTTACGTGATGATCCAGCAATATAACTCTTGGGAATATACAAAAATATAACAAATTCATACCATAACATTGTTCAACTATGTTCATAGCAGCATTATGCATAACTTTCAGAGCCTAGAAATGATCTTCTCAACCAAAGAATGGACAAAGAAAATATCATACATTTAAAAAATGAAGAATTATTCAGCAGTAAAAAATAATCACATTTTGAAAATTGAAAGTAAATGGATAGAACTAGAAAGAAAAATCCTAAGTGAGGAAACCCAGCCTCAGAAAGACAAAAATATGGTATGTACTCACCCATAAATGAATATTAGACATAAAGCAAAGGATAATCAGGCTACAATCCTTAACCCAAAATGTGCTAGGTAACCAGGAGGACCCTAAGAGAGACATGCATGAATTCTTTTAGAAAGGAGAAACAAACAAGAACTCCTGAGTACATTGGGAGCCTGGGGGTAAGGGGAAAGGAGGAAATGGAAGGATAATAAGGAAGCAAATGGGGATGGCTGAGTTTGGATAGGGACAGAAAGGGAGAACAAGGACAGAGATATCATGATAGAGGAAACCATTATGGTTATAGTATAAGCCTTAGATATTTAAGAAAATATTAGTCTATGATTAATCATGTGTTATCTAATACAAAATTAAAAGGAAATGTATTCAGTATTGTTCCAAGATTTAAATTGACAGAAAGAATGTAGCAATGAACACTATCATGTAATTCCTAATGTTCTAAATATGAGTAATAATTATAGAGAGATATAATTCTGTATAACATTGCTTGGTATTGAATTATAGTTCTATGATCTTTGAAATAATTTAGAGGAAGTATCAATTCAGATATCTGAGGAATTAAGTAAAATGAAGGAGAAGAGACTGAGAAGAAAAAGTGTTTCTTCATTGTTTGATTTATCAAAGGAAAGAGAAAATAGGTAAAGATATAATATGGTTGTGGAGTTATTTATTTATGTATTGCTTAGTACATTGTTATTTATTTTACTTACTGTTGTGTGTTCAGATACATTGAAGTCTTGTACTCTAATACCTACAAGTGGTCTGTATTTGAGAAAAAGTATTTTTATAGATCAGCTCATTAAAATGCTGTTGTGTTAATCCAATATGCCCAATGTTCTTTTTTAAAAGTAAATTTTATACAATGAGACAGTCACAAAAAGGGATCATATAATATAAATACAAAAGGAAGGATAAAAGTAATGTTTCTAAAAATCAAATAATGACTTACAGAAAAAAAACAAAATATGTATTTTATTATTATTAAAATACTGAGTAATAGAATATAGAGGAGAAGCATACCACACTCTCCTTTATAGTACTTAGAAAGAATAAAACCTACCAAGATCTTGAATGCAGACCTGTAAAGTCTAGAAATTTGAAAAAAAAAATGCTTTGTATCTCTTTTTAAGCTGTCCAATATAGTAGGTTCTGATGAGTTTCTTAAAGAAGTGTTTAGTAAATATAAGGAAGTGCCCAGTTAAATGCATGTGCACACATTTTTCTTATTATATAGCTCATTGACTGTTTGAGGTAGCCAAACACTCTATATAAGTTAAAACTTGATTTTTTATTGTTCTGAACTGTGTAAACTCAATCATGGTTACACAGGTCCATTTACTACTGTGTCATTGTGGTGAAAATGACATATACAAAACTTAATTAATTTGAATGGCTGTATTATAATAAAATTATGACTATTAGAAAATGAATTTTATATATTTTAAACTGTAAATACAGGTAGTTATAGTTTTTACCAAACCAATTATAGATGCAAAATTTAGTTAATATATAATTTTCTACTTTTTTGTTGTAAAGAGATTTCTGACCCACTTTGGGCCAGGGGTCTGACCTGCCCCTGGTGGCTTTTACCCCCCAAAAATGTTTCAGATGCTTATATTAGTTTTATCATGTCTCAGACACATTGCTAGCTGGCTTTTGCAGCTTAATTCAACCTATTTCCATTAAGCTACCTGGCCACATGCCCATGCCCATGGCTCAACTGACCTGGGCCCCTTACACCTTTCATCTTTGGTGACTGGATAAAGTCTGTTTTAATTCCACCCTCTTCTACCTATCCCTGATTTCCTGCTGATTCTGATTCCTTTACCTACTTCTAACCGCTGAGCCATCTCTCCAGCCCCACCTTTACCTACTTCTATGACACCCGACACAGGCCAAAAACAGTTCCTTTATTTACAGCATTCGATGGAACATTCCCACCATATATTTAAATTTTTATTTGTCAGTTCTAGAATTGAATTGAGGTTCTCAGACATTCTCATTTTTTACTGTACCACATTTTCCTCACTCTGTAAAAGCTTTTATAAATTCAGGTCCAAGTAGGTCTATGGGTCAATGCTTCTGAAGCTCTACCATTGTGGGGACTTTCACTCAGATATAAAAGATAGTTCTAAAAATGCCTAATACTCAGATACTCAGATAGTACTAATAATTACTAGCTGAAACATTTTTTCAATAAAACTTCAGTTTTTAATAAGAAAAATTCATATAGTTAAAAGTATGTTTTTATTTTTCTATTTTTTTTTAGTTTAGAGATTATACTATGATTACAACACTTCCATATTCTCTTTCTTCTTACAAAATCTTTTCTTGCATTCTTCCCTACACCACTTAAAATTCTTGGTCTTTTTTCTATTCGTTGTTATGAAATGCATATATGTACATACATATATTACCAAATATAATCTTCTCAGTCCATATAATGTTACTTGTGTGTATTATCTTATGTATTCTTTATTTCAACAAACTTGGTTAGTATCCATGGAACGTAGACATAGTTGTTTTAGCAAAGACCATTAAGAAAATGTAACTCTTAGCAAGTTCAACAAATGATCTTCAGTGTTTCATGTTACATTTATGAACTGTTGGTTAGTTTCATGCAGTATGAAATTAGAAAAGAATCAGTGTAATTTTTTTCTTTATATATGGGTAAAATACACTGGTTAACAAAAGAAGGCTATTTGATAAATTTTCACCTTTATGGGGAGTGTGCCTAATTGCATGTCAAAATATTGTGCCTGGAGAATGATATGATGAGTCAATAGGTATAAATATTTACTATTGAGCCTGATGCCCTTATGTTTAAACCTTTGACATACATGGTGGAAGGAGGGAACCAGTTTTTGAAGCTTTTATCTGGCCTCCAAATAGAGGACAAAGAAATGTATGCCAGCAAACACTAACAATAAATTAATTAAATTTTAAAAATTATAAAGCATTTACTTAAGGAGTTCTGATCCTTGATTAATAAGCTAAATATACAGCTTCCTAGTAACTGTGACCTTTGGGCAGGCTATATAGCAGGAATTGAAGAAAGCCTATCTCAAAAGGTTTTACTCAGCCTTCATTCTGCTTCCTTTAAGTATGGCTAGTGACTTTCTTCTCTACCTTTTCTCTTCTACTATAGATGCCCACCAATACTTCCTGACTAACTACCAGGAAAACAGTATTTTATTAAACCAATATGACCAATAAATCTTTATAGTGTAAAAGAGTAATATTCTAAATTTCTGTTTTTTTCTTTTTAAAACAATAACCTCAAATACAGTCTCCTTTGTAGATTTTTTTTTCTGACCATTATCCATAAGTACCTGTAACCAACACACTATACCAAGATGAACATCTATAATTAATTTTGGGAGATGTGGGTATAATTATCTAAACTACTTCTTGATGATAGAGGGTTCTGGTATCTTTGGGAGACCCTAAAAAATTTAGGATCATGGACAAGTCCTAAATGGAGTAGTCAGTGTGGCTGGATCATCTAAGCCAGCAGCCTTGAAGCTGTTCTGGACATTGATCTCAGAGGAAACTGCAACAGATGTGTTCTGAAACATTAGATCATCTGGGCAATCCATTAACATCTAAGATCTTTCAAGGGTCTTACTCCATCTGGGCAATCCATTAACATCTAAGATCTTTCAAGGGTCTTACTCTGCCAAACCTTGTTTTTTTTTTTTTTTTTTAAACTGAAATAAATAATCAACCTCTTATTTTCTATGGAAATAAAATAAAACCTCTTCTCCAAATTAGGATATCTATTGACTTAAATTTTGAAAAAAATACAGATTGATTTAATCTAGCAGCATTTATAAACAAATGTCTCTTAGAAGTGCTTGCTTCTTCTTTTGCATTCAAAAAATTCAAAGACATAACAATATTCCACATCTAGACTTCTTGTGCAATTTCCATCTTTAAGTGGCTTATTTTTTGTACTCCATTTTAAGGACTTTTCTCTTTTTTTTTCTTTCCCAAGGCTACATATACTTTTTTTTTAACTTTACTTATTTATTATTTATTTATTTGCCTTGGTGTTTGCCTGGAACTGGAACTACAGATAGTTGTTAGCTGCCATGTGGGTGCTGGGAATCGAACCCGGGTCCTCTGAAAGAGCAGACGGTGCTCTTAACCGCTGAGCTATCTCTCCAGCCCCTACATATACTTTTTAAAACATTGTAAACCATAGATCTCTTATCTTTTTTTCTGACCACAGGAGCCGTTAATCTGCTAAGAATCATAAGGAAGATTACACTTTTTTGATTAGGACTAAAACCTCAGCTATGGAGGCTGATCCACCTATTATATTGTATTGCTGTCGCCATGCCTCTGCCTGCAAAGACTCTGGCCTCACCTGCAAAGACTCTGAGAAGCCACTGATACCTACATCTAGGGCATGTATGCATGATTTCCCTTTAAAAGTCCCAACCATGTGGGAGACCTTCTCTTTTTTCTTCTCTACATGCTACCCCCTCTCTCTCCCTTTCCTCTCCCCCACCCATTCCTTTAATAAATCTAACATGGCTCTTGGAAGCATGCTAGCAAGTTCTTCCACACACAAAATACTAACATTGGTGCTGAAACCCAAGAGGCCTCTTCTTAGACTTAGGTGCACATAATCTAAAAAAGCTTCATCCAAGAATCATAGTCACTACACAGATTTGCCCTTCTATTTGCTAGATTACAATGTATATTTACACACCACTGACCCCAATCGGTAAGTGTTTCCCCACTTCTGGCTTTTTCCCAGTATTGCGTTCCTCCCACAGACTTGTCCACAGGGTTGTGCACTGGCATCTTCCGTGAGGGCTTTTGCTGGGAGGCACCTAATGTTAAGGCATGGATACATGATGCATGGATTATGAGTTCTTGCAACACCTGCCATTGGTTGGATGTACCTCCGTGGAGCTTACCCTTTTGCTCTGGTGAAAGCTTAGGGGTGTTGACATGTTCTGTGGGCATTGTCCAAGCATGCTATCCTGGCAGTTGACAAACTGATACAGTGTGGTCAAGCTTCCCCATGGGAATCTTCAGCCAGGTGACAACCCATGCTTGGCGAGTTCCTGACGCCCCTTAGGTCTCAATCATAGAGAATAAGCCAGCAAAAACTATTCCTCCAGCCTCACCCCTAAGATGTGTGCTTAAGACTCTAAAGCCACTTAGCCTTATTATATTTTGTGACAGCTAACTTTCCAAGTAAGTGTTTGGCACAAATAGAAGCATTTTTCCCTCTCTGTGTCTCTCCTCCCAATTTCTAAACCTCTTTCTGCTCTTGTGCCATCTCCTACTTTACCCCTATAACTTCTGCATTCCAAATTTAACTGCTCACTCCCAACCCTAAACAGCTGTATTTATCCTAAATAAAGTTCAACAGGTTTCCACTCTGTGTGCCTTAGACTTTGTAGCAGGGTGCCACCACTGACCATTCACTATAGCGGCTCCAAAACTCCTTGCCTGCAGTGTCAAATGGCATCTAAGACGCTTCAGCCAAAGCAAACCTTGCCCACCACAATGCGAAGCATACTCTTCACCACCTCTGGCTACAGCTCGCCTTCCCTGCCCAAGGGTATTCCTGCTCTGGAGTAAGTCCACAGGATGCCATGGTGTCCGTCAGCCAATGCAAGAAACCACTCTTGTGCCCCTTCCCTCTATCTTCTTTGCCAAAGGTGTGCCTGCTCTGAAGTTGGCCCGGAAGACACCACAGTGTCTTGTGACCTCCACAGAAGACCCCTCTGCTGGGCCTCTGCTACCCACACAGCAGCAGCAAAGACATCCTCAACAGCTAAGAGCTACAACTGCTGCCATAAAAAAGCAAGCAAACAAACAAACAAACAAAAATACCTACCACTCTGGCAAAAAAAGCAGTCCCGTTATACAGACGTCTTCACTCCAAAAAAGAGCCATTTTAACCTGCCTCTTAGAGAGATGGTGAGATTGCTCAGAGGTTATGGACACTGCCTGTTCTTCCAAAAGACCCAAGTTTGATTCCCATCATTCTTATACACACAAACAAAATCTGTGTTCTTTTTTACATTAAAAAGTGTGGATTGTTAGATTGTCGTGGCCTCGCCCCTGCCTGTGGAAGTTCTGGCCCACCTGCAATGACTCTGAGAAGTCTCTGATGCCTATGTCTAGGGCATGTCTGCATGATTTCCCTTTAAAAGCCCCAACCATGTGGGACACTTTTTTTTCTTCTTCTCTGCTCTCTACCTCCTCTCTTCTTTGTCCCCCCCCCCACTCATTCCTTTAATAAATCTAATATGGCTCTTGGCAGCATGCTAGTGTGCTCCAAGGTCTGTGAAAGTTTAGCTTGGTGGCAGAGGTACAGGCAGGAGCCATGTTTACCATCTCAATTCTAAGAAATTTTATGATCCACACTGCCACCAGATAGAGCACTGCCACCTGCTGTTCATAAACCTTATTTAAGTGTTTGGCATCAGGGCCTCTGAAAAGAGTCTCTCTGTGTTTGTTGTCAATGCTATGTCAGGAAGCCTCTTTTTTAAAGGAACTGTGCTTTTTCTTATTGGCAACAAACAGAGGCCACCCAAGAAAATGCTGCTACCAAGAAGCTGTAGCCCTATACTCTGTCCTTTTGTTTGTTTGTTTGTTTGTTTGCTTGTATGAATAGAAACCTTAAATATGTCATATGCAGCTTGGGCTTCCTCTGAGACTTTGTGAACCCACCATGTTTCAGCTCAAGCTACAAGCCACTCCTTAACATCACCCAATTGATAAACACAGCTATAAAAGCTTTTTTGGCTGTTTTTGTGTTTTAGAGCTCATTTTAAGCTTTCTCAGGTTTTTTGTGTATGTATGTGCACCATGTTGGAGTGTCATTTATAGTTAGAAATTTCTGTTCTGCCCAGAAACTCTCAAATACCCTGCAGCCACCTCCCATTCAATTGACTTGAAGGCTTAATATTATAGTAACTGCTGAGGAAGTAGATCAAGTATATTATTATCTAAGCTCTTACACTTAAATTAACCCATAATTCTTATCTATGCTATTTTTTCTCAGTCTAACATTTTCATCTTGCTTCTTCTACATATGGCCAACAACTACTTCTCTGCCTCTCCCTCAACATTCTTATAGTCTGGATGTTCCACCTTTACTTCCTTCCTAGCTTCTGGCCAATCAGCATTTATTAATCCAATGCAAGTAAAAAAATCTTTACAGTGTATAAGAGCAATATCCCACAAATCACCACATAGATAGACTGAAAGACTAAAGCCACATGATCATTATTTGATGCAAAAAAAATTTCAAAAAAGTGTAACACCCAATTAAGGACAAAAGGTATGGAGATAAGAATGATAAAAATGACACCTCCATATGATAAAGGCAATTTACTGAAAGTCCATACCTAACATCAGCTTACATAAAGAGACACTAAGAGCATTCCCACTGAAATAAAACCAAGAAACAAGAAAAAGGATAAAGTTGCCCACTCTATCCCTAACAATTAAACAACTATTTGAAATCTTAACTAGAAAGAGCAATAATACAACTGAAGGATTTTATGGGATTATGCTCTAGTACATTGTAGATATTTATTCCTCCTATTGGTTGAATACAATGTTGTTTGGCCAGAAGGCAGACAAGAAGTAGGAGTGAGGCTACCAGACTAAGAAAACTCTGGGAATCGGAAGAACAGAGCATAAATGCAAGACAGACATAGAGAAAAGAAGACAAAATTCTGTTCTAAGAAAAGGTACTGAGCCACCTGACTAATTGTGGGTTTGTTTGAGAGTTAGGAGTTAGCCAGTACCTATGCTGTTTGTCCTATGGCATGAAATTAATATAAGCTTCTATGTGCTTCTTTGGGACTTTAGGACTTCAAGTCTGGACCTCAGGGGTAGGTAGAGCTAAACAACTGCATACAGGTCAGGATCTCAGAGTTACGTAGGACCAGAAACTTCATACTACAGAAGATCAAAGAGATACAATTAGGAAGAATAGAAATTTATATATCTTCATTTGTAAATAAATACTACTGTTTGAAAGATGCAGAAGCAGTAAAATAAATCAGTGTCTTGCACAGCCATCAGAGAAGCTCCCTACTGCATCAGATTGGAACAAATTCAAAGATCCACAGTCAAACATCATGCAGAGAGAGACTTTGGGATACTCTTTCCTAAATGACATGTCTCCTCAAATATCTCCTCTCAGGTCTCAGGAAACTGGACAAAAAGTGAAGCAGAAAAATGTGCAAGAATGATAAGGGGTTTAGGACAACAAGAAGAAAATATCCTATATATCAACAAATAAAAATTTACATTTCTTCAATGAACTTTCACTGGGAAAATGAACTATTCTTTAAGGTAGGCTATATGCTCAGAAGGATAGGCCAACACAAAATAAATTCAAGGGTATCTTTGGAAGCTTCTTATCTTTTAATATCATGTCAGAGTTTTTCTGTTTTAAAAGTTTACTATTGCTGTAATTAATCACATCTGATATAATGGGTTGATATTTATTAAAGGGAGAGAACAAACTTACAAATACAAGAAGTGATTCTAGGAGAAATAGAACTCAAGGATGCTTGGTTTCCTCCTGGAGACACAGGAACCAAAAGAGAGAGATGGAGTCTGGGTCCCTGAGTTGTGAACAATTCTGGCCATGCCCTATCAGGGTCCAGATTCTTGAGGTCACTAGTACTTCCTTGGGTAACATCTGATTCCCATTACTTCTCTCTCTTTTGTCTAACAAAGAAAGTTGTAAACTAAGTATAAGATTATTTACTACAGGGATCATCATAAGGTTGTGTCTGGGGGGGGAAGGCACTAACATAAACTAGGTCACACTACAATTAACAAACAAAAAATACAAGCTATATCGTAATATCAAGAATATTAGTACAAGGCAATGTACAGGGATTACTTCAAGGCTATTTATCTAATAAGAATCCAGTACCTGAATGTTCCTTGCTGAGATATGGAATGATAGTAACTTTATCTATCCAGTCTTCAACACTACCAATACCTGAGAGGAAAAATATATTACTTGAAGGTTGGAAGCATGGGAGAGTAACTTCTAAGATATAGGAGAGGATAACATCAGTTAGCTACCCAAGACTTCTCTGTACAGTGGGGGCATCGACCTTTCTGGTTATTGGCCTAGGATGTCTGACAAATTTCTTAAGAAGCAGGATATTTTTGGGAAAGATCATCTTATCCTGTCCAGGCAGGCTTTAGCAGTCTTTATCCTTCATCCTGTTAGTCAAGATTGGACAACGTGCATGTTGATAGCAGTGAGGGCAACTGCAGTCTTTTGCCTGTCAAGCCATTATCTGCCAAAGAAGACAATCTCTTTGTGAGATGTCCATGATACTCAATACCACCTCAGGAAAGGAACTGTGATGCCAGGAGTTTCTGTGTCTCTCATGGCCAAATTCTAGATAACAAAATCTTAAATGCCATATTCTCTAGGTCTATGATGTGGTTGAAGATGCCAGTCTATCTGATATATTCTAGCATATTTCTGGGAAGCCTCAGTATCCTGACTGTTACGTGACAAATCTGAGTAGCAGTAATCTACAACTCCAATCAACTGAAAGATTGAACCTTACACTTTAACAATTGGCAATCTATAAATGAGTGTACAGTTTTTGCACTACTACTTCAAGTATGAATGAATATTAACCAGGATATCCAGGATAAACAGCTGAGAGTCAATCACACACAACTTTAATTCCAACACAGGGAAAGCCTAGAGTAGGACCAACACCCTTAATCCCTTAACTCCAGAGACAAAACTTCTTCTGCTTCTGTGAGTTCAAGACTACATGCCTGTAATCCTACCCTGGATAAGATAGGGTATGTAAGGACTTGTAGAAACCAAGCAGAAACTGAAGTAACTGGCAGAAGAGATCAAGAGTGAGGCTGAGGAAGTTTCAAAACAGCTGAGTGAGAATTGACTATGGTGCTTTCTGTCTCTGATATTTCAGTTTTCCTGCAATATTTTGCTCTGAGTCTTCTATTCTTACAACCCAAATTTGTGCTACTACAACCCCTACCCCATTGAAGCACATATCCAAGCTTTCATTCTAAAGTTAATATATTCTTGAAATAAATAGGCTGGATCAACTCAGAAGTCTTTTTTATTACACATTGTCTCTGCAGCTGAAATTCCTTTCTCATTAGCATCAAGAAAGTTCAAAGTCAGCAAAGTACTATGTAATCCCTCCCTGGGTTTTTTTCATTCCACCTTCCTGTTTATAAAGCATCTCTTTCAAGGTGCAATGTAATCTTTCCACAACGGCTTGTCCCGTGGAATTGTGCTTTATCTCATAATATATAAAAATCTGCCTCATTTTTGGGCAAGCATATGCTGGAGCATTGTCAGTCTTAATTTGAGCAAGAATTCCCATCATGGCCATGGCTTCCAGAAGATTAGTGCCTACAGTGTTAGCATTTTCTGAACTCAAGGCAGTTGCCCATTGCATTCCTGCATATGTGTGGATGGCATGATGTACATATTTCATCTTTCCAAAGTCTGGAAAGTTAAACACATCCATCTGTGAATCTCATTTCTCTGTGTACCCTTGGGATTACTCGCAGTGGGTAAAGATGGTTGATTGTAGAGGTAGCACGTAGCATACTTTTGCAGAATTTCCTTATCCTAATTCCAAGGGATGGAAAAGTTCTTTTTTAGTCCCTTGCTATTGACATGATATTTCTTGTGAAAATCTGAGGACTCTATCACATTTCCTATTACCAACCAGTCAAACTCATCTTTACCCTGTGCTAAAGGACCAGAAATGAGACCTCATATGTGTTATGTACATAGGATGATCTCTATTTCTGATGATATCCTGTAGCTGTAAAAACAATAAGGTTAATTCCATATTATCAGGAATGAAATCATCAATTTCAATGTGTAAGACACATCCTGCGTATTGAGAGTCAGTTACTAGGTTAAGAGGTTCTGCAAAATCCGATAACACCATAATAATAGCATATAGTTCTGATTTCTGAACAGAATTATGGGGGCTTTGTGCCATCTTACTTAAGTTTTTCAATTTATAACCAGCTTTTCCTGATTTGGTTGCATCAGTGTAAAACGTAGGACCTCCAGAAATAGGTTCATCTCATACCACATAAGGAAAAATCCAGTTAGTTTCTTTTATTAACTGAATTCTTTTGCATCAAGGATATTTGTTATTAATCTATCCAAGGAAGTTGCTTCAGGCCTTTTGCCAGGGTTCACTGTCTACCCATAAATGATCAATTTCTTCATTAGTCAAAGGTGCAATTTCTGCTGGATCCTTTCCAGTCAACTGATGAAGTCTAAATTTTTCTTTAAAAGTCAAATCTGAAATCTTTTCAATGTACGTTTTCAATTTTTTACTTGGCCTATTGGTAGAAATATTCATTCTAGTATAATATTTTCTCTTTGCATTATGACTCCTGTAGAGGAATGCTTAAAAGGTAAAATAACCAATATGCAATTGAGGTCTGCATCTATATGTTTTACATTTGCTTCTTATAATTTCTTTTCCATCACTGCTAATTCTCTCTCAGATTCAACAGAGAATTCCTTGGGACTATTTACATCCTTACCCTCATCTAAAGTTTTGAACAAATGAACTAGTTCATAGATTTTTATACCAATACTTAGTCATGTATGAGCAATATCCTGTAGTAGATTTTGAAAATCATTAAGAGTCCTCAGTCTATCTCTTTTAAGTTGCACCTTCTGGAGTCTAATTGTTTGCAAGCATATTTTATATACCAAATAATTGATATAATCCTCTGTTTGTATCTTTTCAGGAGCAATTTGAAGTCCCCAGTCAGGCAATACTTTCTTTATTTCTTCAAATATTCTTTCCAAGGTATCTATGTTCAGGTCTGCTAATAGAACATAATCCATATAATGTCAAATTATATATTGTGAGAATTGTTTGTGTATCACTTCTATTTGCTGTTGTACAAAATATTGGCATAGAGTGGAACTATTCAACATCCCTTGTGTAAGGACCCTCCCATTGATACCTCCTTATGGTGTGTGTATTGTTAAATAGGCCATCCATCCCCTACGTAGCAAAGAATGCAGGGATATACCAGATTGCAAGTTACTCATGGGTTGAATCAACTTATTAATTGCTCTTAAATATGTCATCATTCTCCACTTCCCACATTTCTTCTTGACCACAAATACAGGGGAATTCCATGGGCTGGTTCAATATGCTGAGTTTGTAATTCTTCCTGTACCAGCTGCTCTACAGCCTTTGTCAAAGGCCACTGCTGAACCCAAATAGGCTTTTCTGTCAACCATTTCAGAGGTAATGATGTGAGTGTCTTTTGGGTCAGTAGCTTTTGAACTGTGTTGTTGTACAACCTGAATAATTGGTGATTGTTTGCATACCCTCTTCAAATATTGTCTTTAGAGACATAATTGAGTCTCTGATTGATATTTGAGCCTGGAGGGATCTTAATCAGGGTATTCCATTGTAGAAGATCATGACCCCATAAATTCACTGCTATGTTAGCTATGTATGGCTTCAATCTTCCTCTTTTTCCTTCTGGTCCTATACATTCAAGCCATTTCACACTGTTTTACCTGAGATAATGTCCTAATACCTAGTAATTGAACATCTGCCTCCTTTAGAGGCTATCTGGGGTAACATGGTTGTGACATTATGATCAAAATGTCAGCTCCCATGTCAACTAATCCTTGCATATAAATATGATCTATCCTTATTTTCAATTTTTGTTTTGTTCATTTATTGAAATCTACCAAAATATACATTTCTTTGATTTACTTAATACTATCAAGTTCTCCTATAAAGGTATTCTATTATCCATTGCTTTATGGCCCTCTGTCTCAGGATTTGGATTATCTACTCATCCTGAGGGGCTACTCTTCCACTGTGACCAGATATGAATGAACCTTTATTGGTTTTTAGGTCTGCTTTTGCTGGGATTCCTGGGGGATGCCCCAAAATTCATTTCCTGGTGGTAGAAGTTTGGCTTCTTTGTCTCTTGTGGACCTACATTCAGATGTACAATGTCAGCATTTGCCACATCTCCTGCATAACTCAGAAGGTAGTGGCCTTCTGTTTGAATCATTCCTGGGGTTGGAAGTATTCCCCTAAGTACCTTGCATACAGTTCCTCCTTATATGGCCTGGATTACCACAATTAAAACAAATAATGCCCTGATTTCTTATTTTAACATTGGAAATAGCTTGATCTATCCAATTGTCTTCATCACTATGCACAGATTTGGTATTAATTGGATACTGAATCCATTCTTCTATGGGTGCATTTTTGATCTTTAATGGCATGAGCATTCTTTTATATTCCATATTACCATGGTCAAAGACCAAAGACTATTAATTGCTTCCTAATTCCTGGATCTGGTATTGCTCTATGTGCAGCCTGAGTTAACCTCTGTAGAAAGTCTGTATAAGGCTCCTTCAAACCTTGTCTGATCTTGGTATATGACTCAATTTTGTGTCCTAGGTCTAAAATCTTTTCCAAAGCTTTTAAGGCAACAGTATAGTACAGCAATAAGGCATGGTCATCATAAGTAGTCTGAAGTACCACATCGACAAATTGACCTTCACCAAGGATTTGTTTTCTGGAGATGTTAACACCTCCATTTTGTCCTCAGGATTCCAAGGCCCTAGCCTCTTCCCTAAGCCAATTCCTCCATTGCAATTGTTGGCTATGCCCCAACACCAGAGCTGTCAGATGCATCCAGTCATTAAGAATTACCCAATTCTGTGTCAATCATGAGTTTAAATACTGCTTCATATATGACAATTGTACTCCATAAAACAATATGGCTTAATTAATATCCTTCAAGTCCCTAAGGGGAATGGGTTCATAATAATATTTCACACAGTCTGAAGCCTTTCCATGTATTTTTTTTGTCTCTATCATGAGTAGGAATAGTGCCAGTGGTGTAGGGGTTATCATTTCATGATGATTACCTTAGTTAGATCATCTTCCCTGCCATAATGTCCATTAAGAGGAGGTTCTGTATTGTTCTGGGTAGATGGCATCACAAAACCTCTTTCTAATATTGCAATATAATCCTGATGGTCTTTTTTTTCCTTTATTATTATTATTATTATTATTATTATTATTATTAACAAAGAAGTCACACTTTCTAACCTTGTATATCCTTATTCAAGGTCCCTTCCCCCTCCCACCACATCTTCTCCACAAATCCCCATCCCTTCCCTGGGCAGGCTGCAGGCAGTCCCATTGTCCCACTGCCCCAATATTGCTTAGTTCAGTCTCCACTCCTGGCAGATGAAGTTTTCTTCCCGCTCCTCAAGAGTAAGTTGGGGGTTCTTCTAGGGGGAGTGGGATCCAAGATGTCAGTCCAGGGTGTTTCTGATCCCAAGCTGTTCAGTGGTTGTGGTTTGCAGCTTGGGCATGCTTGGCTTTTTTCTTGTTTGTTTGTTTGTTTGATTAGAGTCCACTAATGAGTGAGTACATCTCCTGCTTATTTTTCTGAGTTTGTGATACTTCACTCAATTGGATATTCTCCAAATCCATTCATTTGCCTGCAAATTTTAGGATATCATTTTTTCTTGCTGCTGAGTAGTACTCCATTGTGTAGATGTACCACAGTTTTTTAATCCATTCTTCAGTTGAGGGACATCTAGGTTGTTTCCAGATTCTTGCTATTACAGATAATGCTGCTATGAACATAGTTGAGCTAATGTCTTTGAAGCATGACTGTGCATCTTTAGGGTATACACCCAGAAGTGGTATTGTTGGGTCCTTGGGGAGATTGATTCTCAGTTTTCTGAGAAACCGCCATACTGCATTCCAAAGTGGCTGAATAAGCTTACACTCCCATCAACAATGGAGGAGTGTTCCCTTGCTCTACATCCTCTCCAGCATAGGCTGTCCTCTGTGTCATTTAACTTAGCCAATCTAACAGGTGGTATCTCAAAGTTGTTTTGATTTGCATTTCTCTGATGGCTAAAGATGATGAGCACTTTTTCAGGTGCCTTTCAGCCATTCATAATTCTTCTGCTGAGAATTCCCTTTTTAGATCTCAACCCCATTTTTTGATTGGGTTATTCAAGGTTTTTGGCTCTAGACTCTTGAGTTCTTTATATATCTTAGAGATCAGAGCTCTATCACTTGTAGGGTTGGTGAAAATCTTTTCCCATTCTGTAGGCTGTTGTTTTGTCCTATTGACAGTGTCCTTGGCTTTGCAGAAGCTCCTTAGCTTCAGGAGAACCCACTTATTGATTGTTGTTCTTAGTGTCTGTGCTACTGGTGTTATATTTAGGAAGTGGTTGCCTGTGCCAATTCGTAGAAGTGTATTTCCCACTTTCTTTTCTATCAAGTTTAAAGTGGCTGGGTTTATGTTGAGGTCTTTGATCCACTTGGATTTGAGTTTTGTGCAGGTTGACAGGCTCGGATCTATTTGCATTTTTCTACACACTTCCATCCAACTATGACAACACCATTTGTTAAATATACTATCTTTTTTTCCATTGAATGTTTTGAGCCTCTTTGTCAAAGATCAGGTGCTCATAGGTTTTTGTGTTAATGTCTGTATCCTCAATTCTATTACATTGATCCACAAGTCTGTTTTTATGCCAGTACCAGGCTGTTTTTATTACTGTAGCTCTATAGTATGACTTGAAGTCAGGGATGGTGATATCTCCTGAGGTTCTTTTGTTGAGTAAAATTGTTTTGGCAATCCTGGCTTTCCTGTTATTCCAAATAAAACTGAGTATTGTCTTGAAATTTAGAGGCCATATTTTTTTCCCAGAATTTGACTTTCCTGAGTAGACAATCTTTCTAATGATTCCATAGACTCAGAAATTCTCACATTCCCTTCATTGACATAACAGCCAAGTTTCTTAATTTTGTCATCAATTAAAAGCCTACACTCCTCTCATGTTACCTTAGAACTCTCATCCAAGGAGGAAGCATGTTTCTTAATTGCATCATCAATGTAAAGCCTACCTTCCTTTTGTGTTTTCTAGAACTCTCATTTTAGAAGAAAGTCCTATCAGAAATTCTGTCAAAACCAACTTCCAATGAAGTAACTTTGTTCACCACTTTATTGACTTTAGATTGCATTTTACACATCTTAATATTTGCTCATCTCTAGCCTCTAAACCTTTAAAGTATGTATCAGATTGTTTTACTTGAGGTATAAAATATATTATCATGCAAAAAAAAAAAAAAAAAAAACAAGAAGACAGGGGGTTTAAGGGAGTCTCCAAATATGTAATGATGGAGATAGTCTTCCATCATTGCTAAGAAAAAATGTGTAAAGTTCTGAACACCTGCCACATCAGACATTTTACCAAGAAGTGTTATTGAGTATCTTACTCAGATATAATGGTGACTTACAGTTGGCAGGTGTCATGGTCTCATTCAATGTCCTGCTTTCTGGAACACAGGGAGCAGGCAGGGCAGGAACTTGGAGTTACTGCCCAGGTCTACCATAGTTGTTCTCAGCACTGAGCTTTGCTGTTGGGTGGGGATGTGGCTGTGGAGTATTGGGGCCAAGCCAAGGACTAGGCAAGGAGCAACTACAGAGTGGCGGCAGAGCCTCAGAAGACTGGGCCCACATTGCTCACAACACGAGGGAGGGTGGGGATAGGGCAGCCAATATGGCTGAACCTGTTAGCTACAACTGAGCCTAGGTCAACACTGAGGTCTCACGGCCAGCGTGGAGAATAAGGTACATTTGGTGATAGATATTGCTGTAATTAATCACATCCAATATACCATACAATGAATTAATATTTATTAATGGGAGATAACAAAATTACAAATACAAGAATTGATTGTAGGAGAAACAGAATTCAGGGATGCTCACTTTCCTCCTGAAGATGCTGAAACCAAAAGAGAGCAAGGGAGTCTGAGTCCTTGAGTTTTGAATGATTCTCACCACACCTCATCAGGGTCCGGATTCTTGAGGTCACTAGCATTTCCTTGGGTAACATCTGAATCCCTACTACAGTTTATCTTGTATTTTATTTCTATTTATTATATATACATTAATTTTCATTTTTATGTAGGTTCATGCTATATTTATTATGATTCCCAGTTTTGTTAATATGAAATTTCTAAGATTCATGTGTCTATTCTTGGTCTCCTTTCCATATTATTGTTTGTTTGATTCTATTCTAATATGTTAATTTTTTGTTTTATCTTATTTTATTTTAATTCATTTTGTTATTAGCACATAAATGCCTTTTTGTTTACTAATAAGAGAAAGAAAGGAGGTAGATCTGGATGAGAAGGGAGATAGGAAGTAACTAGTAGAAGAGAAAGAAATCCATAATTAGGACTATTAAATGAGAAAAATATATCCTTGCAATAAAATATAGAAAGAAATAAAAGACGTGTGATTTTTAATTGTACCCTTAATTATGGCACATTTAAAATAAAATAAAATGACATATAGGCAAAATATTTAAAATAGGTTCTTGGTTTGCAGAGATTTTAACAAGTGGAATTTTGAGTGAATTCTTTTCAGTTGATTATGTAATAGGAAGAAACATCATTTAAATAAAAAAATAAAAATAACCCTTTATTAATGATTTGGACAAATGTGTAGTCCTGGGGAAAACAATTTAATATCTTTGAGCTTCCTTCCTAATTTCTTTTTTTTATTTCTTTTTTTTTTTAAGCTGTTCTTTTTTTTAACACTTTTATTTATTTATTTATTTATTTATTTATTTATTTATTTATTTGCCTTGGTGTTTGCCTGGAACTAGAACTACAGACAGTTGTTAGCTGCCATGTGGTTGCTGGGAATCGAACTCAGGTCCTCTGGAAGAGCAGACGGTGCTCTTAACTGCTGAGCCATCTCTCCAGCCCCCCTTCCTAATTTCTAAATGAAAAGGTAAAAAATACAAACTTATTTGCTTCAAAACTAAATGATGTTTTCTTTTTAAGTGTTGTTCAAGTGTATAGTAGACTGAATTTTAGAAACAGACATTTTAAGGACTACTGTACGGACTTGTATCACTATAAATAGGCCTTGTATCACTATAAATAAATAAAAATGAGCATGGGAGACATAATTCAATTGTTAAATACTCATTGGTCTTGCAAAGTACCTGTATTTGATTTCCATCTACCATTCTGGGTGTTTCACAATTATCTGCAATTTTACATCACTAGTACTCACATGCTCACATCCATATACACAGCCACAAACTCATATACATAATTAAAAAGTAAAATAAATCTTTTTAAAAAAATCTATAATGAGATTTAAGCCACTCCAAGTCAAAATTGGTGATATATGCCTATAACCAAAGGAGTTCAGAGAATGATATAGGATTACTTATATATATTTGAGACCATCATGGGCTAAGCACTGAATTTGAGGCCAGTTTGAAACATATAGTGTTAAGTAACCTTGAAAAAATATGTGGTGGGAATGTTTGTCTATATGCTGTAAATAAATAAATAAACTGTTTTAGTCTATATTGGGTGCCATAAAAGTAAATAAAAATAAAAACAGACAATAAATAAGTAAATATATAAATAAATAAAGTCACACAGACTCCAGCAAGCCATGAAAAACAAAACTATATAAAAATACAAATAGATTAATAAAATTAATTAATTAAGTAATAAAAATAGGTTAAAATTAAAATAAAAGCTAATAACATACCTAAAACATAAGCCAAATGAAGAAAAATTAATACAAACATCCAAATCTTTTTTTTTAAATGCTGCCAACACAAAAAGATCAGACCTCCAGCCCATACAAAAACAAAAACTTCATACAAGAAAAAATAAGTAGAGAGCTCCAAAGCTCATACAAAATGACAAGCTTATATTTTCCCTCCTAATTTCTTGGAAATCTTTCAAGTAGAGAGAAAGCATTAAGAAAAGCATTCTTAAATATCTTCATATAATAACTCTTTATATGTCAACATTTTAATTTGCTCTGAATTTAAGTTTATACTAAGACTTTGGATGCCTAAAATGGCTGAAAGTATGGAATGTAATAAATTATCTAACACAAAGCACCTAATACCTAGGACCATGGTTGCCTGTCCCAATACTATAAACACGTTGAAAAAAATTAAGAGAAGAAAACCAAACACACCTAGAATCAAAGGATGTAAAAATAGGGATTTTTTTCAAGACAGATTTTTCTATATATGTAAACTTTAATAGAGAATTTTTAAAAAATCAAATTGAATGAACATGTTAGCACAGACCTGTAATTCCACCACTGGAGAGAAAGAAGAAAGAAAACTGTGAATTCAGTGCAACTACTGACAGAAAGGAAGAAGAAAGAAGAAAGGAAGGAAGAAAGAAAGAAAAGAAAAGAAAGAAAGATTAATGTGAACAAGTAGTTGACAGAGTCCAATAAACTAACTAAATGATCTTCAGGTACAGATAATTAATGGGTTTTTGGTATTTTGAATTACCCATCATTCTTCTAAAAGATCTTCCTGAACTATCTCACAAGATGTTTTGCTTTTTTTATTCCTCTGCAAATCATTTATATCTTGTGAAAGGTAAATAGGACCACTGCTAATTAACGTCCTACTCAATGGTAAATAAAATGGAAAACTGTAAGTGCTATCACGTGATATTATGCTCCTATATTGTCAGACCATCAATCCACCCATCCAAGAAAAAATTATTTTCTCAAAAAAATCATGTACTGATTGAGATTTTACTGGGAGATATGGACTTTTGCACCCATAGCCCATTTATTTTGCATAGGTGTCTGTATCCCATAGTTATATTCTGCTTTACTGTACAATTGTGTGATGCAAGATATAGCCAGAAATATTTTATAATTGTTAATGATCAAGTGTATAGATCATTGGTTCCAGGCTTCAGCTTCTGATTAGTTATTTAACAAGAAGTCTATATAAGCTGATAGATTCAACTGTTTGAATAAGCTTTCAGAAATGAAAGACAAACAAAATGATGATTTTTCCTTAGAGTAACAGTCCAAAAACTAGTGTTGAAATTGCCTTACTGGTGATATTAAATCTACTAGAACAATTGTTGCAGGTAGCAATTTGAACCCTTTTAGCATCCTTTTGGAGCAATAAACTTGGGAAAAATGAAGACAAGTGATCATTCCTAGAAAGAAACACATTACAATCAAATATTTAACCAGATTGCCTAGTTATTGCACTGAACACTTTTGGCTTTGAAAATAAAACACTCATATTTAAAAGTCTATTGATTTGCAGTGTGTAGTCCTGTTAAAGACATACCGTTATTTAACTTAAAATAGTCGTTAGAAATTGAATTTTAACCAATCAACTCTGAACTTTGGTATTTTATGTCAAAATTCTTAGTTTTTGCTAAAAGTTAATATTAAAATGTTACAAAATAGCTGTGCTATATAATGAACATCTATTATTTATTCTGATGACTACTAAGACATAATTTAAATTTCTGCTTGTTGTTTTTTGTTTAATTTATAAAATAAAGTCTTTTTTATTCATTTAACCTTGTGGTGCTCCCCTCCCTTCCCTCCTCCCAATCCTTCCCAGTCAGTTTCCAGCCTCAGTCAGTCTTCAGCCTCCCTCCTCCCTATTCTCTCCCCACAAAGGGCAAGAAGTCCCAAAATAGGTCAGCTCAGCATCCACTCCAGGCAGGTCCAATTTCCTCATCCTAATATCAGAACTGAGTTAGGTTTTCTCTGGAGGGAATGGGCTCCAAAGTGTCAGTCCATACACAGAAACACAGTCTGATCCCATCCTTCGAGGCTCCACATACTCCCCATGTCAGTGGACAGTTGCCTATCCTTGCAGGGCTTAGTTACTTTTTCTGGTGGTTCCCAGGTGGCTGTTCTTGATTCAGTGAGCTCCCCATAGCTCCTGCCAGCCATCACTGTAGGAATTTTTCTCCTAATCCCTATCCCCTTGCTCATACAGAATCTCCTTCCCATCTCTAGCTGGACCAGCAGCTCAGCCCAGTGCTCAGTCATGTATCTTCTCCTCCACCTCTACTCATTGTTGGATATACGTTCTGTGATAACACTTAGAGTAGTTACTAATTTAAATTTCTTAAAGCAAATATTTACTGCTATAGCAACTATCTTACTTCCAAATGATTCTTAGTCTCTCACATTGTATTGACATTGGCATTTTTGTTTTTTATCTTGGCATTGTTAAGGAATTTCTAGCTCTTCAACAGAATAGAGCTTGGAGTAGGCACAAGAGTTATGTCTCCTAATTTATTTCATTGTCATCACTATGAAGCATGAGATTTCATGGCTTTCAATAGAAAGATGAGTAAATTGAAATCTAGTACCTTTTGTATATAGTTGACTATCGCAGTAAAAACCCGCCCTGAGATATGTTTTAACCGGGGTTTATTTGGTGAAAATTGCTTATAAAACAGAGCCGGTTTTAAGAGAAGATGACAGGATGAGGTTGCAGCGTGCCAGAGCCTTTCTAAGGAAGATTCTTCATCCCCACGCCATATGTCCGAACTCCCGGGCAGCTGGGGCGAACTGCGCACCAGGTCGGGGAACTCTCGTGAGAGAATGATGACTTCCTGTCCTGGTCCTCTCCCTCAAAGGTCTACTTCCTGAATCCTTTTCAGTTAACCACACCCCACTCATCTCCAGTCCTATGACACGATTGTTCACATATATAGTTCCTGATTTCCTGCTACATCTCCCCATTTTGTCTAAATAGGAAGGTTCTAAACTAGGTATAAAACTACATACTATAGGGATCATCATAAGACAGTGTCTGGGAAAGAGAAAGGTACTAATATAAGTAAGGTCAAATGTGGTGGAATGTTCTCTGTACTGTATAAATAAATAAATGTTTAGACCCATACAGGGCACCATAGAAGGGGGTGGAGAATCAAAGGCAGCCAAGTAAAAAGAAGGAGTGGAGTTTACGAGTCGCCATCTGTCCCCCAAAGAAAAAACATATAAAAATTCAGGTGAGCCACGGGCTGCAAGCCACGTGGTAGGTAGATTCATAAAAATGAGTTGATTTTTTTAAAAAAAGCTAACTAATAATGGGCTTAAGATATGGGCCAAACAGTATAAAGTATATAAGCATATGATTCATTTCTTTTGGGAGACAAAAGCTGCGGGTGCGCGAACCAGGTTCCAAACCGGCGCCACACGTGTGCCAGGTCATAAATCTCCGGACCCATACAGGCCTGGAAAAACATACTACAACAGTCAAACTACTGCTAACAAACAACAACTACAAAGTACAATTTAATATCTAAAATGTTGATACAAGAAAATGCACAGGGATTGCTTTAAGGCTGTTTATCTTAAACAATAGAGTTCTAACACTTGAGTGTCTTTGCTGAAATGTGAAGTAATAACAACCTCAACTATCTAATCTTCAACACCATCAAGACCTGAGAAGGAAAATATAAATCTAAAGTTGGAATCATGAAGTAACTTCCACAATTTAGGAGAAGACAACGTCAGTTAACTACCTGGACAGTCATCCACCACTTCTCTGTATAGCTGGAGCATCCATCCTTGTGGCTAGTGGCCTAAGATATCTGACAAGTTTCCATAGAAGTAGGGTATTTTTTTGGTAGGACCGTCTTATCCTGGCTAGGCAGGCATTGGCAGTCTCTATTCCTCATCCTGCAGGTCCATTTTGGACAGTGAGCACACTGACAGCAGTAGGGGCAAGTGCAGTCCTTTTGCCCCTCAGGCCATTATTCACCAAACAAGACAATCTCTTTGCAAGATGTCTGTGATGCTCAACACCACCTTGAGAAAGGAATGGTGATGCCAGGAGTTGTCATGTCTCTCAAGGCCAAATTTGAAATAACAAAATCTTGCATGCTATATTCTCTCGGTCTATGAAGTGGTTGAAGACACCTATCTATTGGGTGTATTCTAACATGTTTCCGAAAAAGCTGAGTATTCTGACTTTTAGGTGGTAAGTCTGAGTAACCATAATCTGCAATCCCAATCAACCAAGAAAGTGAGGCTAACATTGTAAAAATAGGCATTCCAAAATGAGTGTATAGCTCCTACAAATAATTTCAAGTATAACAATCTTAGGAAAATTGACCAAAATACACATTTTTTATCAAATGACAACAATATCCTAAATATATATCATTATATATAAAAATATATCTAAACAGATTTATATAAAACAACTTGTGTGTATAGTACAATAAATGTTATGACTATCATAAACAATTAGAGGTAGAAATTGCATTATGGAAATGACAATGCACTTAATACACATCAATGTGAAAAATATTTTAGACAGAGGTAGACACGTGCAAAATAGGGCAATTATACATTCAGCTTTGCATCAATATACATTATCCCAATCAGACATATAGATTAATTTCCCATTTGTGTCAATATACAAACATTCGTACCATGTTAAACTTTGTATCAATATACATATTATCTAAATCAAACATATAGATTGATTTCCCATTTGAATCAATATACAAACATTTGTACCATGTCAATTCATTTTTCATTCATCCTTTGGTTAATAGTTGTTTGCAAATATAATGATCTCCTATCTATTCCCTTTTCTTTCTCTCTCTCTTTCTCTCTCTCCTTTTTTTATAATATCACTCTATCCTCTACCTAAGATTAACTTATAACCATTGTACCAAAATGATAATTGACCATAACCCTCCCTTGGATGACCAACTTATCGGGAAAGGGACGTAGTTCTTTCATTGAGTTGCTTCATGCTGGCCTGTGGGCGATGGTATCTCTGTGGGGTCCTGTAAACTAAACAATGGTTAAATCCT